>PVJS01006724.1:0-58688 GCA_004027185.1 Glis glis
ATTTCTATTCAGTGTTTATGTTCGTGGTACTACCTCAATACAGTTTACAGCTAAGGAGCTGTTGGCTGGGGCTTCCCGACAGTTGGTGTTGTATTGTGTGCTGTTTCACCTCGAATCAGAGGTGTAAGACCTGTTGCCCACATGGGGAACTGTGCAGGGCAGGGGCTGGCAAGGAGGTGGGGTGGTGGTCGGGATGTGTTTTTAATCCCCTGCTTTTTGGTATGGTCCCGTACCCTCGCCCTCACCTGTGCCCAGTATCCCTTTGTCCAGAACCATCTGTTATACCATCTTTAGAGTAAACTTCCTGTTTTACCTATGGGTTTGGCGGAAGGACAGACATTTGTCTGGCCACTTAACAAGGTGGAGGGGACTTGGGGATCTAATCACTTCTTAAGCGGACATGCACACATCTTTCTTTAGTCTGACCTTTCCCTCCTCGTCGCAGAGGTACCTGGTGCTGTCTGTTTCCGATTCTTGTGGGTGCTCTGCAGGGTAAATCGGGTCGTTCATTGCTTTCCTGACTGTCAGCGCAGGATTCAGCTTTCTTGGGTCTGCTAAGTCAATTACCATGGGCCATCTGCTTTCTAGCTTCCAAAAATTTGTTGCTGTTGTTCTTCCTCCCGTTCTTTTTATTCTAATGGTTTTATGACTTTATAAAAATCCTTTTATTGTCATTTAATAAAGGGACTTATTTGGGGCTGTGTTTGCAAATGCAAGGACTTGCTCACAGGCTTTACCTACAGCCCCATTTTTTCTTTATTAAACAAATGCTATGTGTCCATTTTAGAAAACTGGAAAATACAAGGCAGGCAAAAATACTTAAAGGTCATGCATAATTTCTCTTTTCAGACATACCATTGTTAATATTCTGGTGTGGAACTTTCCACACACATATGTACTAATTAATGGAATATATTTATTTTAAAGAAGGGGATTATGATTTGCAATCTTTAGTGACTTCACTGAAGATAAGCTTAACTTGGTGACAAATAAAAAAAGTGCTTCATTCTTCAAAATATTCTTAATTGAAACAAGTAGAAAAGTGTCTAGATAATTTTGTAATTATGGTAAATGCTGAATACAAATGTCAAAGATAATTATTGAAAGGAAAGACATGTAAGTTAAACATAGTTTCAACTATGTTCTTGTTTTTAACAAATCATGTAGGTAAAAATGATTAATCAAAGATTTAGGAAGTGGGAATGGGAGGGAGTGTGAATATAACCTGATAAATTCCTTGTTTTGGATAATAGGACAAGAAATGCTATTTTATTTTTGATTTTGAAAATTGGAAAAAAATGTAGCTATAAAATGTTTAACTTATGTAGTGAAAATAAAAGCAAGCACAATACAGAAAGAAAAGAGAAATAGCAATGAAACAAGTACAGTATCAACCTGAAAATAAAGGGTGAAATAATTCCTCATGTAAAGTTTTCTTTCTTCTTTTGCATAATTTGTTGGCCTCTTGCAATTTAATTAAACTGATTAAACTATGATGGGGACCAGCATAAGCTACTTTGCTTTTCTTCTTTTTTGTTACTGGCGAATGAACTCAGGTGTATTTTACCTCTGAGCTACACTTGTAGCCCCTATTTTAGTTTTTTGGGGGGAGAGGATCTCACTGAGTTTTAGAGGGTCTTGCTAAGTTGCTGAGGCTCTCCTCAAACCTGCGATCTTCCTGTCTCACTCTCCCAACTACAGGGATTATGTGTGCGCCATCACATGTCTGGCTAAAAGCTATTTTTCTTGTTTTAGAAGTATTTCTTGTAAGAGTTACTCCTGTGAGTTATTTTTAACAATATATGCCAAAAATGTGGATGGCTGGTGGCTCAAAGACATTAATAAATCATGGAGCATCGGAGTAGAATACTCACCTTTTTTATTATGAGTCAAGTGTATTATGTTCTATATTTAAAAAAGGTCACCATTTATTATACATTTTTTTGGCTAGGCACTGGTAGACCCTTAAAAGATACATACATCATCTCTACTCCTTCCCCAAATAGGTGATAGTTTGTATTATCCAATGCATTTGTTGCATAAGGAAGCAAAGGTAAAAAGAGCAAATTAAGTGATTTGCTCAAATATACTTGGCATTATAGTATGTGGCAGATTATAAACTAGAATCCATGGAACCAAGGTCTTTTTTTTTGTGGTACTGGGGATTGAACTCAGGGGCATTCTACCTCTGAGCTACACCCCCAGCCCTATTTTGTCTTTTATTTTGAAACAGGGTCTTGCTAAGTTGCTGAGACCAGTCTCAAACCTGTAATCCTCCTGTCTTAGCCTCCCAAGCACTGGGATTACAGGCATGCACCACCATTCCTGGCTGAACCAATGTCTTTTGATCTTGAACTTTGTGCTCTTTTGCAAGGAGCTGTCTTCAACTCACATCCTTTTCCCCAGTGAAAGTACTAAACTAAACCCTAGTGCAGTTCTTTCTTTGAATGCTAATATTGGAAAACTGTTTTTCAAGTTGTTAATTAAGTATTCTAATGCTTGGAAAAGTTTGAGGGGGGCTGCTGAGTTGAGCAGTGACAAGCAAGTACTTCTGGGAACCTTTAAAATGCTGATGCGTGTTGGGAATTATGAGAGGGAAGGGCTGTGCGCCCTGTGTGATAATTTACTTGATGTGGAACCCTGATCATTTCTGAATCTCCCGGGGTTGAGCCACCTGGAATAGTCCTGTGGGGAACACTGGTTTGGGACATTATGTTTCCAGGAATTGTCATGTATTCTACCACTACAGGATCAACACTGAGTCTTGTAACTTCTTTCCTTCTTGTGAAAAAAGAAATAGAAGTATGATAAACAGGAAGGAACAAAAAAAAAGGAGGGTGGAGAGGAAGCTTCAATCGCAGGCCATGTTCTTTTCTTGGGGGAAGCAGTCACTAGATGGTATTATTTGAAGATATTTTCTCTGCTTTTGGAAATAACAACAGACAGGTGATATAAGCTTTTCAGGAATGAGAGTATGTTTTATCTTGCTTCATATTTATAGTGTCTAACACAGAGCCTCTCATGGAGTTGGTGCTCAATAAAGTAATGATGTTTAATAATTTATTCAATTAAATTAAATAAATTAGTGAACAGAACTGCCTTATCTGAGATATGGAAGCCTTGGAGACCTTGGGCACCTCACCTGGTCTCTCTGGTCATCATGGGTAAAAGAGCGGTGCACCTTCTGTCGCAAAGTATTTGAGGACTGCCCAGAGAGTAAAGCCCCACCTTCATGTCCAGACAGAGGAGGGACCTGTTCCAGTCAACATTCTTGCGGCTATAATCTAAAATATTGACCATGTAATTTAGAGGGAAGAAGATTTATTTTCTTATGGTTTCAGGTTCTGTCCATGTAAGGCTGGGAACCCCAGATCTCAGAGCATGGCGGCAGTGGGAGGTGGAGAGAGGGAGAGTGCATGGGTTGTGTTCCTCAAATCATGGAGGCTAGAAGCAAGAGAGTGAGCAGGGGGAGGAGAAACCATATATATAATCCTCAAGGCTGCACCCCCAGGGACCCACCCCCTCCAGCCACCACCCAGATAAATCCATTGTAATGGGATCACAACCCTCAAGACTCAATTCTATCAACTCCAAACACTAAGTTATTAGCTCTTCAAGGGGCTATTCTCTTTCTAACCATAACAGGATATATTATATCTCCATTGCTCTCCTTTTATCTTACAGGAGAAGATTTCGTGCTGGACACAGATTATTTGGGGTCCCTGTTTATTAGGGATATTAGGGATGAAGAGAACATGCCATAAATTATATTCTTAGTATTTAATCATCCTTTCATCTTAAGGGTTTTCCTTTGAATAAGCAGTCCCCCACCCACTCTGTTATACTTTTCTAAGTTTTTTTTTTTTTTGCGGTACTGGGGATTGAA
The DNA here is from genome assembly GCA_004027185.1 of Glis glis. Lineage (NCBI taxonomy): Eukaryota > Metazoa > Chordata > Mammalia > Rodentia > Gliridae > Glis > Glis glis. Next base: position 3,887 of record PVJS01006724.1, read on the forward strand.
CGCAGGGGCGTTCTACCTCCGCGCTACGCCCCCAGCCCTATTTTTTTATACTTTATTTTGAAACCGGGTTTCACGAAGTTGCGGAGGGCCTCACTAGGTAGAGAGAGAGAGAGAGAGAGAGAGAGAGAGAGAGGGAGAGAGGGAGAGAGAGAGAGAGAGAGAGCGAGAGAGCTGAGGCTGGCCGCGAACCCGGATCCTCCGGTCTCTGCCTCCCAAAGTACTGGGATTACAAGCGTGCGCCACCACGCCCGGCCTTCTGTTATACTTTTCTGCACGATATAAAGGGATATCTAGACTTCCACACTGTGTATCGATCAAGGCTCCATGACTTTCTCCTCAACATAAATATGAGGGCCATTTTATCACCATCTCCCAGCTGGTCATCAGCAGGGAAGCACTGTGTGGTGCTTGGCCAGGAAGGGTAATGTATACAAAATAATGGGCTCTTCTTTACTTGGGGCACAAAGGGAACCGCTGGGGAAGATCCAGGGCGGAACAGCAGGAGGCAGGGCAAAGTTCACGGGCTAGCTGGTGATTTTCACTACTTCTTTCTAAAAGCTAACAGAATCCATAGAGACAACGAATCTAATGTTTTCATTCCACCGTGTTTTCGTTCTTTCTCACCTATCTGCTATGACTATGATTGTATTATCAAGGATTGTATTGAAGTGTGGCTTGTTTTTATCTTTTTTCATTTGCTTAATATCCTAAAAGAAATGAGAGAGGAGTGGTCAAATTAACACCTAGTAATCCTTCAATGAAAGCAGTGATTTTTTTTTCCTGGCCATCAGGTATAATACCTCTGTGCTGTGTGTGTGTGTGTGTGTGTATGTGTGCATGCACGCACCAACACACACACACACACACACACACACACACACACACACACAAATGCCTTTTAGAATAGGCCAGAGCCAGTGTCTGATTTCCCAGCCTGATAAAACCTATGGATGGAAAGAGGAGAAGGAGAGTTAATTTTAGGTGCTGAATGCAAACGCCTTTGCTTCTTCTGTGGCCGGCATTCTGAGTGGGTGCGCAGCTGGACTCAGGTTTCCTTACACTCTCAACTTGGTGTCTAAGATGATGGTACGCTGACATCTCTCTCAGCAGCAACAGCAAAACTGTCTCTAGATCTGTTTCTTTGTACTCCTCTCTACATGGTGGATTGTTTTCTTCCCCAAAGCTTCAGCCACTGCAGGTGGATGCCTCTCGAGGAGATATTTTCATTATTTTTCCTAGGAGAGTGAGGGTAGAGGCCTGTCTGAGAGCATGTTTATCCTTTGAGACCCAAAGAACCACATTGCTTATACATATAGTATGTCTGGTTAGTGCTCAGCCCATAGCTTGCAGGATGCAGGCCAAATTCTCTTCATTCTCTTCTCAAGGCGTTCGTAAACTGGTACCCCCTTCCTCGTCACCCATTCCTGTTGCTCCCGCTCAGAGTTCTTTATTTCCACTAGAGCTGCTGCTGGCTCATTTCTCTTGTGGAAGGTGTTGGAAGCCACAAAGCTCAGTGCTGGAGCTCAGTAGATCCCAGCTCCTCTTTAGGACCAAGTGTGTTGGAAAGACTCCTGGCCCTAGACAGAGACCTGATTCTCCCATTTCCTGGCTCTGGCAACTAAGCAAGGCTTAGAGCTAAAACTCAGCTTTCTAATCCATGAAATGGGAGAATGACATATGAATATGTAGTTTTGTGAGGGTCAAATTAATAATAGGTGTGAAAGTGCTTTACACTTGGAAAATCCCTGGGCTTTTGTGGCCATTATGTCGTCAAAGGGGATGTTCTTGATTAGGTTCTTCTTCCACATCTCAGCAAATTCCGTGTGCCCCTCACCCCAGACTCATAAAATACTATCTGCTGTAGGAGCCCTTCTTGCTTCTCTGTATTTTATTTTATTTTATTTATTTATTTATTTTTGTGGTACCGGGGATTGAACACAGGGGCGTTCTACCTCCACGCTACACCCTCGGCCCTATTTTTTATACTTTATTTTGAAACCGGGTCTCACAAAGTACTGGGATTACAAGCGTGCACCACCACACCCGGCGTTCTGTATTTTATAATGCTTTACTCTGATGCTCTGGATATGTTGGTCTCTTATTCTAATTCTATTTGTAATTCACAATAAATTAATTTTCCTTCTGACCAGTCTCAGCAGTGTCATATTCAGAAACTACATAAGTTCACAACTAGCATTAATTGAGCATCAGTTAGATCTTGACTATAATCTTTCTGCAGACACCATTGCAGTATCATGGCAGCTCTGCTCCCCCTCAAAACACATCTCAGAGCTGTTGTAGCTTAAACAGGAGGCTGTCCTCAGTTCCCAGACTCTTCTTCCATCTTCCTGGCTCTACATTTTCTCTCTCTCAGTACATCTTTGCTTTTCTAAGACAGACAAATTTAACTTTGCTGCCATTTGGGGGGGGACGGGAATAATTTTGAACCCTTCACTGTGTCTAGTAGGAAGCTGTACTAGGTGTGCTCTCAACAATCTTACTGACTCCATCCCATGTTAACCATGTAGATATCACAACAGAGGAAATCCAATCAATGGGGCCATGGTTCCCAGGTCTTGAGCTTGCTCAGTGGGCCATGTTGTTGCAGGCTGGAAAAGTACAAGAAACAAGAGTCTCCATGGCCGTCCTGCGTTCCCAGTCTGGCAGCCAGAGGAGATCTGCTGTCCACTCTGGGGCCAGTGGCAGGTGGGGGTGTAGGAATCAGGCCCAGCCGCCTGGCTCTGCCCTCTCCTCCTTGGCCAGTCTCCAGTGCATGACACCATCCAATTGGCTGAGTGACCAGGACACTCCCTAGGAGCACATCTCCCACAATCTTGTTTTATTACTGAGCCAGACCCTTGTTATCTCTTACATTTGTATAGAATTCCCAATCTTAAAACCAATTTCACATAAATTTTTATGATATGATACTTACCCTTGGAAAACAGTACAGGACTTTGGAATGGGATATTATTGTATGTTCACAGATGAGGGAAAGGGAAAAAGAAGCAGGTATTTTTTTCTGTCTCTTGCTGGCTATCTTAGCATCCTCACTGATATAATCTGAAAGACTGACCAAATAACGTAGAGGAAGGGAAATTTATTTGCTCATGGCTCTCCTTCAAGTTTTTGGGGTTCAGTCCATGTGAGGCTGGTGACTATGGATCTCAGGGCATGGAGGTGACAGGAAGCAGAGAGAGGGAGAGCACAATGCTTTGCTCTCACATCATGGATGCTGGAAGCTAGAAAGAGCAAGCAAGGGGAGGAGGAACCATATATAATCCCCAAGGTTGTACCCTTTCTAGCCACACCCTAAAAGCCCAGGCCACCACCCAGATAAATCCATTACAATGCATCTATCCATTGCTGAGATTACAACTAAGCCTGGCTTCAACATTGCCACCCTGTTTCCAACATTGCCACCCTGTTTCTGTGAGTGATAGGGGCATTCTATTTTCAAACAGTTACACTGGCCATAGGATGTGTTTCTGAAAATTTCTCTAGAATATACTTATCCTAATCCTCTAAGTTAGTTAGCTTTCTTTCCTTCCATCCTTCTTTCTATCTTTCTTTCATCTCTCTTTCTCCCTTTCTTTCTTTTTTGTTTCTTGATTTATTTGACCCATGTGTTGTTATTTTTAATTAACCAAAGACAATTACAGAATGGAAGAACACATTTGCAAACCATATACCTTATAAGGGGTTAACATTTTTGTTTAGTACTTTCCTTTATTATTTAATTGATGCCATGATCCATTTTTCCTAAGCCCTCTAGGTTTGTTAGCTCTGGTCTCTCTTAGCTTCCTACTCTCCAGAGAACAAAATCTCATCAATCTAAGCACAGGGAAGGGAATCAGCATAATATTCTGCATTTATTATGGGAAATGCTTCTGTCTCGATGGTGTTGACAACTGTACGCCTGCTGGAAGCAGGGTTTAGGGGCACAGATGGTGACCAAAGGAATGAAGATCATTTGGGAAGAGTCTCTTCTTTGACATGTAACAGAATGTAAGGCACACCTGGACTTTTATTGGGGGAAATGAAAGGGAAATGATTTCCAGGAAAGATGGCTCTTTAACCAGCTCCACCCAGTCCATCTGGGTTCACTCTTAAACGTAAGCCCTGCGCTATCTACCCACGGCCTTGTGAACATCATCTGGTTGAGATACTGGGGCCTGCGCTTTAATAAGCTAGCCAAACTGTCACTGTTTGGGTTTCAGCTGTATTTTACTGTTTTCACTCTTAAGATCAATGCTTCCAGATTTGAACCGTGAAAAGTGGATAGTGCTTTGAAATCATGAATCAAAACCCAGTAGGCTTAGGGCCTCATTTGACCCATAGATGTGTTTTTGTTCATCCCACTCAGAGTTAAGAAAAACAAAAACAAAAGAGTTAGTTTACAAGCTTTATACATTGCAAAGTCTCAAGTATAATTGTGTTTTAGGCATCTTTAGAAAAATTACTTGTCTGGGGCCACTGGGTTGAATAACTGCGTGTCAGTGTGTGGTTAGGGCTAGCTGGTGGCTGGTGGGATGTAGTTGGCCAGCATTCTGCAAGGCTGCCTCTTTCATCTGTGTTGCTTGCCTGGCCTCTGTGGGCACTTTGAGTTTCCCACCTCTGACCTAAAAGTCTCTCTTCCTCAAAACTCTCTTCTTTGAGCATGGTATTGGGCAACATAGAATGTGAAGCCAAGGAACTCAGAGGAAAAAGGAAGGCTGAACAGGACATCTCTAGGTTTTGTTGAACTTCTTTTCCATTCCTATTGTCCTCTCTCATTGGTAACTTAATTCAGACCAGAATGCTACAAAGAGGAGATTGGAGGCCTGCCAGGCCACAATAGGCTGTGACAGTGATTCTTGATCTGGGTATATCCTAAATCCTATATGGCTATTTAGAATGTATTGATGCCTGTGTTCCACCCCAGACCGATTGGGTGAGAGTCTCTGTGGGTGGGGCCTGGGCATCAGTAATTGTTAAAGCTCCCTAAGTGCTTCTAATGTGGGTCTAGGTTGAACACTGCTGGTTTAGGCTTTTGATGAGGTTTATGGAAGATCTTTCAGGTCTTTGAACTTAAGGCTGTTCTTTACTAGCTTGCCAGGTAGATGCAGAGATGCATCTTAGGTACGTGTTCCTAGGATTAACTGGGAAGACTTGAGGGCACATTTCTTCTACATCATCGTAAGGGATCCAGTCCAACATTTAATCTCCTGCTACAGTGGGTTGGTGCATGTAGCAGCAAATGTCTTTGGCTTTCATTATTCACTGTCCAAATGCTCCAAAAGTCTGTGAAACTTTTCTTCCCAAAGAACTAAGGCTTCTCTAATTCACATACTGAATTTCCAGTAGTACAGCAAGTATATATTATCTCTTCCACTGTCCCTAAAATAAAATGTCAGGACAAAACATTTTTTAAAAAGTTTTAGTACAAATCCAAGCTATATAAACTGAGAAATTTTATACCTCTATGTAGAAAAATAGGATCAGCAGTCAAGCTGGTTTTCGATGCTACTTTCTTGTACATAGGTCAGAGCCACATGTGTGAGTGATTCTCAGCAAGATGAATAACTGATATGCAGCTAATGGGTACCTCCTGCAGTGGTATATGGTTTGGCTCAGAGGTGCCTGATTCTGATCGATTATTCTAATTCCCTTGGACACTACAAAAAATACAGATTCTTTGGGCTCCACCTTAGATATACTGCATCAGAATGTCTAAGGACATGGGGCCTGAGCATTTGTATTAACAAAACTCACCCCACCCACCCTTTCCCAGCAGATCTTCTCTTATACTGCCCATAGCATTGTAAATTGGTGAAACCTTATAGAGGGCAATTTGCCTACATCTACCAAAATTCACATCTCTTTGACCCCAGTTACTATATTGCATCCTTTGGATACATTTATGCAAGTATCAAATATATGTGAACATTTATAATAGCAAAAACAAAACTGGAAACAACCTCAACATTTATTAAAATGGAGGGGGCTTGGTGGTGGGGGGGGAGGAGACTTGAAGGTAACAGTTCAAATAATGCTATATTCACATATGAAGCTGTCAATACCAATCTCAATAATATATAGATTGAGGAGGGTAAGGGAGCCAGATGGGATCCAGAGGGAAACACAGCAAGTGTTGTGTGTATGTATGTTTCTATCACTCTGTACCCCATTATGATATGTAATTATAATGCACCAATAAAAATATATTAAAATAAATGAAAATGCACTGGTACAATGGAATACTACGTAGTTGTTAAACAGTAAATTATGTCATTTGAGAATGATATGCATATTCAGATATCTTTAGATATGCATGCGTATTTAAGTGAAGAAAGTAAGTTGCAGATTAATTCAATTACTTTGATTTCACGTGTGTATGAGAGATGGTATATATGTATACACACATATACAAACATATACATAGACATAAAAGTATGCAATGGGATAGACATACACATTTGCATGCACATGCCTACACATACACATATACGTTGCTTTGGCTGTTAAAAGTTGGATTCTTAGGCTAAACCAGTGTTTCTAGGAGGCTCTCAGGAGATATCCTTTGAATGTGCATTGTTATCAGAAAACAGAACCAGTGCATTGGTCATGTTAACATAACAAAAGGATTGATTTGCAGACCACCTTGAATATCAGGGACCCCTTGCTATAGTTTCATAGATACTACTCTATTTTTCTAGGCAATTTTTTCTCTTCCCTTTCATGGATGAAGCAAATTGAGATATATGTGTTTAGAATAAAAAGGATGATCTTGTCCTATTGGAAATAACATTTAAATGACTTTGACTATGTGAATTTTATTTCCTAGGCTTTAATTTTTTAATGAACTCTTTTTTTTACATTTTGTCTGTATAAAGAGAAACTTAATGAGGATGATAGTTAATTTTAATCAATTGTTTATTTTCAAGAAAGCAGAGGGTTTGAGAAGGTTCCCATGCTTATAAATGGTCCTTATGATATCAGGTGATGTGGCACACTTAGTTTCTCATTTAAATAAAAAGGCTATAGCTTCCTTGATCCTGCCACCCTGCTCTCCTCCCCTTCTCTATTTGCATACCAAGTTAAAGGCGTATGAAACAAGGAAGAGAACACTAGGTCTTGTGCCTCATAGGAATTGTTTTATCACTTCTCTGAATAACACTGCTAGGAGATATTACTATTCTCACTTTACAATTGAGGAAACATACGGGAGGGATTCTGTGCATTTCCCAAGGTCTCACCTAGTTAGATTATGTTGGAACTGACATTGGGACTCCACAGTCCCACATCTTTTCTGCTGCCTCCACTGAACAAACTCCAAATTAATATGTTTTGTAATATTATTTTGGGTATTAAAATAACACGAGTCATTTTATCAAAACTGGAAAATGCTGAGAGCATCCTAAAGTGCTGACATTTTTCTGATTGAATTCCAAAATAATCCCTTTTTGTAAGATCTTTCTTACATTATATGAAATGATAGTAGGTTGATATTTTTGCTATTTTCTCCAACGCATTTTGTCCCTTGACCCTGTTCCAATTCACCCAGGTGGACTGGAGGTATCGTTTGTCTAGCAATACTTGAGTCTGTATCAGTTTGCTAGGGAGTCATAGCAAAATACCACAAACTGGGTGGCTTAAACAACACACATTTATTGTTTCACAGTTCTTGAATCTGGAAGTCCAAAATCAAAGTGTTGGCTGAGTTGGTTCCTTCTGGGGGCTGTGAGAGATCTGTTGCACACCTCATGCCTTGCTTCTGGTGGTGTGCTGGCTAGTCCTCCGTCTTTTTTGTCTTGTAGATACATCTTCACACGGCCTTCTCCCTGAGTATATTCCTCTGTGTTCAAATTTCCCTTTTTCATAAGATCACAGTCACATTGTATTAACGTACCTCCAATAACCTCATCTTGACTACTTACATTGGCAATTTAATTAATTATTTTCTAATTAAGATCACATTCAGAGGCCCTGAGAGTTAGGACCAAAACATGAACATTGGGGGGACATAATTCAACCCATAACACAATCCTGATTGGCTTGAGGGGTTGAAAGTGGAGGAGACCTAGGCCTCATTCCTTCAGTAGATGACTAGACCTCACAGTAGAGATGGCCAGTTGGCACGTGCAAGCAGAGAAGCCTTAACCCTGTAGGAGGGAGATCAACAAAATCATCCTGTGTGGCTGAGCAAGGTGTAGAGACAGACATGGCCTCTGAGACCCATGGGGGTTCCTGAGCCCCCCAGATGGTGCCGGAGCAGCAGAACACTTGCATATGCTGAGAGGGTCTCCCCAAACTCAGAGAAGGATCCAATTAAGAAGAGTCTTTGTGGAGAGGAACAAGAAAGAAGAGAGAGCTGTTGTCTGCATGGAAACGTGGAGGAAGGAAGTAGCCTCAGTTGTTGTCCAGGTGTGCTGAGGACTCACCCCTTCTCTCCTCTCTCTACAAGGGGAGTTTGGATGTGTGCATTTTGGGGAGCCAAACTCATCTTGTTCCAGGCCACATAAGTGAAGCCCCAGACCTGTTCATGCCACTAGCACTAAAAAGGAAAAACCTCAGGGGAGGGCGAAGGCTGCTGGGGCCAGCCGAGGCTCTGGGGTATGGTATTCTCAGACAACTCCAGACTAAGGGAAAGGAGAAAATTCTCTGGGTGGCCATTTAGTAAAACAAATTGATCATCCTATTAGCCAACAATTCACTGCACATTGGGGAAAAACAAATACAAACTTTTTCTCCCCATTGATGTTTATAGGTCAAAACTCTTTCATAGTAAAATGCCACAAGACACTAGAATCCAGGTAGATGAGTGAATTTTTCAAATAAAACAGACTTTTCTAAACATTGGTAATGATTTTTTTTGGTAAATAGTTTTAACCTTAGACCTTCTGTCATCTTGCATTTTTACACAGGAAATTAATTTTCTCCATCCTCTTGGTGTTTGAGGAAAGAGGAAAAAAAAGTTGAAAAAGTCCCTGGGATTTCGAAAAGCTGCCATATAAACTTTAAAATTAAACAGATGTTATGTGAATCACATGTAAATTGGAGCCATGGGAACCTGGGCTGTAAACTGAATGGGACGTTCTGAGGCAGGAGAAGTGGTCGATATTTTTTGGCAATTATTGGGGCCTTGTGGATCAAAAATATCAACAGAAGATGGATCTTTGTGTTTCAGCAAGAGCTAGAGAATATTCCAAAGCATAAATCCCTTCCAGCAGACTTTACACTTCCTGAGAGCAGAGGTCATGTCTTCTCTACTTTCTGTTCTCTGTATCTAGCAGATGCCTGGCACAGAGCAGACACCCAAACCATTTACTGGACTCAGTCCTTTGAAAGCACACAGTCCCAGTAGGTGACGTTTACGCTCTGAGATCCCTGCAGTTGGCCCTAGTCTCATTCTTTACTGTTTTAGTTTAGATTTTCTGCAAAGCAGAGCTGAGACAAGGACTTGGGTGCAAACTGTATATTTTGAAGATGATCCTAGGAAGCAGGAATATGGGAGAAGTGACAATGAGCGAGGAAAGGAGGAAAAGACAAAATTAGAATTATTGAGGCCTCTGCTAAAGGCAATGGTAGGGTGTTGATTTTGCTGGAACCCCTTTGGAAGATAAGGAATGCTTCCCAGAGCTGTCCATCCTAAGGATGGAGGCTGGGGCATTTATCACTGGCTCTGGTCACCCATATTGACAGAAAGCTCAAGGCTTGAAGGCACTGATGCATATCTATGGATTCAAAGTAGGTCCCTGTTATGATGAGTTGTTTGGCAGGGGCTGGAATCAGAGGTGGCCAAGAGGATGTGACATGGGGCGGAAGAGTGTTTAATCCACTTAATATGATAACTTCTCTTCCTTCCTCCTTCTTTGAGGAAGACTCATATTTGATCTGTCCTAGATTGTGTTTGTGGCTGCCTCTGAATACCTTTTAAATAGAAATGGATTCACTCTTTTTGAAATACTTTTATTGATGTATTATAATTATACATCATAGTGAGATTCAAAGTGATACAAACACACATACATACATCACTTGGTGTAGTTCCTCTGCATCCCACCCCACTTCCTCCTCCTCTCCCCATATATGTTAGTGAGATTGGTAGAGATACCTTCATATATAGACAGAGTCACTCTTTATTTCAAATTATTAGCTTTGCCATTTGGAGTACAGGGTGGGAGAGTAATTCAGGATATCAGAAAGATTGAAAGCATATTATGACTCCATAATCCTTAGGTTCCCATGACATCCTTCATGGGAAAGATTTTGAGAGAGTATTATGAGAGGGGGTGGTGGGGTCAACTTTGTCATTCTCCCTTTCTCACTCTTCCTATGGTGAATCTTGGTCCTGCCATGCCAGTTCCATTTCTTCCCATATCTTTGGTGATTCAAGTTTGTCATCAATCAGTTCACCTGGAAAACTTTTTCTCTACTTCTATACCACTTTTCAGACATCATAGGTTGAATTGTGTCCCCTCCTAATTCATATGTTGAAGTCCTAATCCTCAGCTTCAGAGTGTGGCCTTATTTATGAATGGGGTGGTCACACATGTAAGTGGTTAAGATGATGTCATTGTGGAGTAGGGTGGGACTGTGATCAAATATGTTTGGTGTCTTTATCAAAAGGGGAAATTTGGACTACAGACAGACAAGTATAAAAGGAAGACAATGTGAAGAGAAGCTGGGAAGATAGCCATCTTCAAGCCAAGTTAAGAAGTTTGGAACAGATCCTTCCCTCACAGCCCTCAGGAACCAACCCCACCCAGTGCCTTATTTTTTTTATTTCTGGCCTCCAGAACTGAGAGACAGTACATTTCTGTTTCTGCTGACAAAACAGTTGTGGTTCTTTGTTATCATGGCTTGTGGTACTTTGTATGGTGGCCCTAACAAATGAATACACCAGCCATTCTCCATGTTCTGCTCAGACTTCCTCTTCCATGAATTTCATAGTCTAGGAGTTAGAAATTGTGGGTCTAATCCTGGCACCTGTCAGTAAGGAATTGTGTAAGTGTGGGCTAGCATTTTAACCTATTTGGGTCTCTTTCTTTGTAGTACAAAATAAGGATAGACATTATCCTGTTCTAGTTTCCAGGAGACAGTCCCACTCTGGACCAGTTGCTTATTTCCTTTGAGCCCCATCCCCATAGTCTGTAATTCAGATTATTTTTAGGGCTTCTCCTCAATCTCTAGATTTACATGATTATTATTCATTAGGTATTGATTGAATAAACACTGCTCGTACACTTGCTTCCTGACATCAATTGTTTGCACAAGCATGAGTAACTTCAGTCCTGGTCCTCTAGGAGCTTTATTCTTCCAGAATTTTCCTTCTTGGTAAGTCCCACGATGGCCATCTCCTCCCTTTGCTGACATATTTTTCTCATCCTTGGAAGAATTAACATTTAGAGAAACATAAAGATGAGAGCTGGAAGGGATGGCTTTGGAAAGAATCTATTTCCAAAGCCATGTTGTATTGTCAACAGTCAAGGAAGCTGCTGGCCATGGATTCCCCTCATATAGGCCAACAGTGACATTTTATTAAAGTTTCGTCTTCCCAAATGTCCTCGCTCAGTCTGGCTTCATTTTGTTGGCATACCTCTGGGTTTACTAACAACATGCAGCTGTTTAAGGTGTGGGGCAAGCACACCATTTCCTGGAGTTATTTCGGATAGCTAGTATTTGCATTGTAAGTTGTGTCACCATCTCTTCTTGACTTTTCACTCATCTTTGTTGTATTTTGCATCATGGACACTCTGTTTATAAGAAATGTGAGCTGTCTGTGCTTGTATCATCCAGGCAAACCTCTATGCAAGACTGTCTCTGTGTCCAAATCTCAGGGACTAGACGCTGGTCTGAGTCTAAACCTTGAACTTAAAGTATTTCATTTATTCATTAAGTAAAAATGTTTTTTAGAGTATCTCTATCTGGCTCTCTGATAGTATCTGGGAACACAGTAGTGAGAAGTCAGAGAAGCTTATTTCCACATTGGAGGTTCTAATCTGTTGGGGATACAGAGAAAAATATAAAGAAACGTAAGTTTAGATAATGATGAGTGCTGAGAAAATGTGATAGGGACAAGGGTGGGTGGGGTGACATTAGGTGGTATGGGCAAAAAAGTCATCTTTGAGAAGTAATATTTGAGCAGACACTTGAATGAAGATGAATGAGACATGGAGAGATTTTTGTGGGAAATGCATTGCACACAGAGAAAGCAGAAACTCCACATTTCTCAAGGAGAAGAATTTAGACTGTTGACAATCAGAAGGCATGGATAGGTTATAGAAGCACCTGAAAAATTGATATTCCAAAGACCACTCCTTATTTCTTTGCTTTCCTTACATTGAATGAGTTCTTTGGGTCAATTCCTCACTCTACCTGTCTATCCCCATTTTATAGATTCTTATATTGTCTGTAAAACTTGGTCCCCTGAGAATTTCATATATTAAGCCTAAAGTTAAGAGGACATGTCTCCTGGGATAGTTTGATTTAGTTTAGTAAATAGGAGAAGGCAGAAAACAGTGGAACAATTAGTTAAAATGTATCTCAAAGAGGAGTCATTGAATTATAAGAAAGATGAACCCATTTGAATTAGTGTGAGAAAAGTGGGATTGATTATAAAGATGTAGGGGGAGCTCTGGGAACCCAGTGGCAGGAGACACAGCTGGGCTACATTGTTTCAGGCGGCTCCTCACCTTGTCTAGTTGTCTTCTTTCTGGGGTGCTCGGTCTCTTAAGTCCCTTCCTTCCTTCCTTCCTTCCTTCCTTCCTTCCTTTGCATTTCTGCTTCATTTCCTTCTCTGCAAGTCTCTTAGTTACTCCTCTCTGATAATTTAGGATTATATTTGACATAAAGATGGCACAATGGAAGGCAGGTAACTTGACCTTTAGAGCCCAATCCTGTGCCAGTAACTAGATGTTAGTCTCAACTACCAATTTTCAGAACATTGACTGTTTGGCTCAGTAGAGAATCAGGCATTCTTCTTAGGTCACTTGTAGCTGATCTGAAGAGTAGTCTCTTGATTTATAGGTGTCCCTTTAACCTATGGGCAGGGCAACTTCTCTAATGAAATAGGTCACTTGTAGCTGATCTGAAGAGTAGTCTCTTGATTTATAGGTGTCCCTTTAACCTATGGGCAGGGCAACTTCTCTAATGAAATAGTTAAGATAAGGATAAAGTCAAACTCAACTTTAAAAAAGGTGTTATCTAGTGTGCTTGAGAGGAGGAGTCACATCAAGGGAGGGAATTTGGTATGCACTGAAAATGAATGGGAAGAAGAAAGAGATTAAGTAGGAGAAAGTACAGTGACTATGAAGATAGAGGTTTCGATTCTGTCTGATATTTTTTCTTTTCTTTTTTTTTTTTTTGCAATACCGGGTATTGAACCCAGGGGCATTCTACCTCTGAGCTACACCCCTGTATTGGACAGGGTTCACTAGATTAACAGAATTCACAGAATGAGTATATCTGAAAAAGGGATTTATCAGATGGGCTTACAGTTTGAAGCAATGTAGTCCCAAGTTCTGACTGCACGTGGAGAGTCAGAGGAACCAGTAGCTGGTCGAGCTGGAGTCTTAGGATTGGAGCAACCACTAATTCAGTCCCAGTCCAAGATGTGAAGGTCAGGAAGCTCTTCAGAGAAACGATGGTGAAGTTTCAGTTCGAAGGGCTGGAGGCCGACAATCTCAGACGAGAGCAGAAGATCAAGAAACTCTTCAGAGAAACGGCGAAGTTCCAGTTCTATGAGCCGGAGGCCGACGATCTCAGGCAAGAGCAGATGTGTTTTATTTGGAAAGAGTCGCGCATCGCTCTATGTGGCTTCTCCCTCTTTTATCTAAGTCCTGCACCTATCAGAATCCTGCTGCCTACATTCAGGGCAGGCTTTCTGTTTAATCTGCTGTTACACATCCAAAGTCACATGATCTTGGGTGTGTCATGATCAGGTCAAGTTGACAAACTAGATTGACTATCACAACCCCCAACCCTATTTTTTATTCTTTATTTTGAAATGTGTCTCATGAAGTTGCAGAGGGCCTCACTAAATAGCTGAGGCTGGCTGCGAACCCGGATCCTCCGGTTTCAGCCTCCCAACTTCTGTGATTACAAGTGTGCGCCACCACGCCCGCCTTGATATTTTTTATAATATGCTCTTGTGTCACGCACATATATCTACAACATCTCTTTTGACAAATGATGTGATGCACCTTGCAGAAAAAAATGTAAATTAAGAATTCGGAACTGGAGGAAATAGCATTGAGTTGATGCTATTTTATTATGACAGTCTGGCTTCTATTGACTATGCCTTAGGTTTTACATGTAAGTCTTCCACAATTGAGATTTAATTATTTAAGACTGCTATTCCCAAAGTCCATGTTTTCAGTTCCTCAGCACACAGAACAGTCTCCATTTCCCAGCTTTCTCTGCAGTTAGGTGCATCCATGTAGTTAAGGCATGGCCCATGGCCTCTGAATATCCTTCTACCCCAGTCCTTGAAAGCTTCCCAGGGTCTCTGTGCTCTGTCACTCTTCCCTTCTCTGCCATCTTAATCTTGGGGATCCGGCAGAGGATCCCAAATCCCTAGGAGTTGATTCAGCAATTGGATGGAAATATCCCTGGGTTCTGAATGAGTGCATGGAGCAGAAACCTTCTGCAGACTCCCATTAGACTCTGCCATGAGTGAGAAATGAGTACAGCCAATGAGTATTTAATGTTAATTGCTATAACTTACTTCTGTTCTGACCAATACACTGAGAATGTTGATTCTTTTCTGGGGTTTTTGCCCTCTCATATAACATTTGGCAGAGATGGTGGCATCCTTTAATATAAAACTATTAAATGCATAATATAGATGATAAGGTGATAATAGAGTAAAATGTAACTGCAAGGGGATGTGTAAATTTGATACTAAAGAAATTCTCTTAAAAGTGAAATATTCCCTATGGACCTAGATCTTTAATCTTCAGGGACGGCACTAAACATAAATCACTAATCCACTAGTGATTTATGTTTTTGACTACAGAAATTACTTGCTTTGCACAAGAATGTTTGAGTTTCATCAGTTTTAAGTTGATTTCAGAATTATAGCTACAGTGCTCCCTCTTATTTACTAATGTAGTACAGGAAGAAATTTTCTTAAGAAAGTAATCCTTTTTTCTGTCAAACAATTAGCTTTTGATAAGTGTAAATATAAATATACAATTAATTAATATTCAAAAATTTCCCTGTCACATATATGGCCTACATAGACACATACTGTACATGATATATGCAAATATATTCACACACGCATGCACACACACACACTCCTATGCTAACAGGCTTCATGCATTGTTTGTGGTGTATCATTTATATTGTCTTGCTTCTTTGGAGTGAGTTTCTAACAATATCCTGTACTAACCTGTTTGTTGTTTTGTTTTGTCATTAATTCTGAGTTTACAAGTTGTAAAATTCTCCAAAAGTTGTAGAGAAAGCACTGGACTAGAGTCAATAATTCTAGTCTCATCCCTGACACTACTTGGCCTGTAACCCTAGACATTACCTCATCTCCTTGTACTTTAATTTTATTAATTATAAGATGCAATTGCACGAAGAGAATGAGCTTTGGAGTCAGAAGAACTGGAGTGATTGGGACATGTTCGTTAGCTTCTCAGATCCTTATTTCCCAAATATAACATGAGAAAAATCCCTTCTTCCTTTCAAGGTAGAGGCAGGTACTAATGAGAAAAGTCTTAAGGCCCTGTTCACAGTGGGTATTCAATTATTTGCTTCTCTTGCCTTGCCTACTGGGTACTGAGAGATAACTGCTACCCAAAGGAGGAGGGAATGTGTGAATCCATTCTTCCTTACCTTGTTGGAAGCTCTTGTAGTTAGCACAGAGCAGAGCTGGACTTCCATCTTATTCTCTTAGTGGTCAAAGCCAATATGCCTCGAATAGGTATGTTGAAGACTTCATCTGTTACACATCACACACTGTGAGCAACCATACCAGGTGAGCATCTAGCCCTGTGCAAAACCAGGGAGGTAGCATGGACATAGCCCTCTACCCGTGGCTACCCAACTTGGACTCAGTGCCTTGGAGTCAGCCTTGTGCCTTTCTCCTCCTCTTGCTTCCTCTCATATGAAACCACAAGAGGAAAGAGAAGTAGGGAGGGGTTAGAAGGAGGGTGAAGTTCTTGTATTTGCTGCATGATGGTATGATAGTATCAGAGTAAATCCACAAGTCATCAACAAAAAACTGTCAAGAAATGTCTTTACAATTCGTGATTTATAATCTGTTTTAGGAAGTTGGTTTCTATCATTAACCAATTAAAGATAAAAAAGAGAGAACCTTGTAATTCCAGTACTTGGGAGGCTGAGACAGGAGGACTGCAGGTTTGAGGACAGCCTCAGATACATAGTAAGATTCTCAGCAGCCTTGTAAAACCCGGTTTCAAACACACACACACACACACACACACACACAAACAAGAAACATAAAAAGCGCTGGGGGTGTAGCTGGGAGGTAGAATGCCCCTGGTTCAATCCCCAATACCACAAACAAACAAATAAACAAAACACACACACACACACACACACACACACACACACACACACACACACCAGAGAGAGAGAGAGCACATCACATCTCCTTCAGCACAACTTCTGTTAGTGTGATCAAGAATGTCCCAGGTGAGCAGTGAGCTGACCTACGTGAGAAAGAGTTTGCTGTGTCACTTCTTGGCCTTCTAACTTTTTAGGCAGGGAGAGGTTGCAGATGGCCACTTGTCCTCACTCTCATCAAGTAGGAGAACTAGAACTTTTACTAGGAGCAGAAAGCCTCATTTCTTTTCCTGGCTTTCCTGCTGGCCTATAACTTGTAGTTAGTCTTAGTTTTCTAGGCCTCAGTTTCTACATTTTTTTTTGTGGTTCTAGGGATTGAACCCAGGGGTGTTCTACCTCTGAGCTACACCCCAAACCCTATTTTATTTTGAAACAGGGTCTCACTGACTCACTAAAGGCCTCATTAAGTTGCTGAGGCTGGCTTCAAAACTGCAATCTTCCTGTCTCAGCCTCCCAAATACTGGGATTACAGGCATGTACCACCATGCCTGGCTCTGTTTCCACACTTTTTTTTTTTTTGCAGTACTGGGGATTGAACCCAGGGGCATTCTACCTCCCAGCTCTACCCCCAGCCCTATTTTTTATTCTTTATTTTGAAACAGGGTCTCACTAAGTTGCAGAGGGCCTCACTAAGTAGCTGAGGCTGGCCGCGAACCCGGATCCTCTGGTCTCAGCCTCCCAAGTACTGGGATTACAAGCATGCGCCACCACGCCCGGCTCTGTTTCCACACTTTTAACATGTGAGATTGGCAACATAGCTCTCTAATATCTATAGTGCTAGCGTTATATGGTTTGTTCTCTCTAGTATGTTCTAATGCTTGTGGCTGAAAATGTACTACTTTGGATATCTACATTTTCCCTTTATCTATGCATAATCAAGGCTACACATTTATTTGTTTAATATTTTGATTTCATTCACTTTTCCAAACTTAATCTCTTCCTAAGCAGTAATATTCACAAGTTCAGCAACTTAATGGTGTGTGTATATATATGTATGTGTGTATATTTATACATATACACCAATAAACTGTGTATACACATGTATATATACACACAGAATATAATCTTCAGCTGTTAAATTTTTTAAATTATTCCATATAGTAACATTTTTTTTGGAAATGCTACTATAGTATTATTTTTGGAGAGAGAGATCAATTTACAACTACTCAAAAGTTTTCCCTTTCAAAAATAATATATATATATATATATATATTACACATATATAGGTTACTGGGGATTGAACCCAGGGGCATTCTACCTCTTCACCTCTTAGTTATACCCCCAGCCTTTTAAACATTTTTAAAATTTTTAAGCAGGATCTTGCTAAGTTGTTGAGGTCTCCCTAAATTGCTGAGGATGGCCTTGAACCTATGATCCTCCTGTCTCAGCCTCCAAGTACTGGGATTATAGGCATGCACCACTGCTCCTGGCTTCTTTAAAATATTTTAATTAACACATATTAATTGTACATATTAATGGAGTTCAGTGTAAT
The DNA here is from genome assembly GCA_004027185.1 of Glis glis. Classification (NCBI taxonomy): domain Eukaryota; kingdom Metazoa; phylum Chordata; class Mammalia; order Rodentia; family Gliridae; genus Glis; species Glis glis. The sequence goes on from PVJS01006724.1 coordinate 21,960, forward strand.
ATTTCCATACATGCATATGGTGTGCACTGGTCAAATCCAACCTCCTTTCTTCCACCCTCTCCCCTCACACTCTTGCTAATCTCTAGTAATTACTATTCTATGAAGTTTAATTTTTCTATCTTGAGCAGCTTGTCTGGTGGGAATCATGAATGATGGGCCAGTGTTTATGCTTGGCATAACACTATTTACTATTAGCCAAAAACAGTCTGAAGTACATCAGTGTTTTTGTCCTAAGTAGCTTTGAGAATAGTAAACTTGCTCTTTCCAATAATACCTATTTATATACACCTGGAATTCTGTGTAACACAGATGTCCTATACATTGTAAGATTAGAAGAGCAGAAAAAAGGTCAGAAAGAAGGTTAAAAACTTATTTGGATCAAATTATGGGCAATAGAACTTTCCTTGTTTTACTGAGAAAGCACCAAGTTCCATGATTCTGTGTCATGTATATCCTTCCATCTTTTCTACACCTTGGCTTTGGAGATGGGTTGCACACACATCTTCTTTAAGGTCCCCTTTTTAGGTATTTAAAATATCTAAAGTGTATACATTTATGGAATTAATCTCAGAAGATGGATTCTTCACATGTCTTGCTTTTAAAAGATCTCCCAAAGAACTGGAATTCATGAAACACACAGCAAGTTTAACCTAGCCTTCATTTTGAAATCACCTGATATCAATTAGCATTCCTCCAGTTTGGAGCTGATTTATGATGCCCTTGTAAGGCCCTGAAAATATGAAAGCAGAGAAGCAGTATTTCAAAACGCAGCATAAAATCAACAATAAAATGTATATTTATAACCTGAAAAGTATGATTTCATCTTGGAGAATTACCAACCCAATAGCGGTAATAAGCATGATTTTCATTGTACCATATTGTACTTATTAGGCACTTCAGGGGACTTGTGAATAAATCAAATTGTGGGATCAGTTTTGGATATCCGAACATATCTTTAAATATTGTAAAAATGTGGAAAACTATCACAACTGGTTATCATTTGTTCGTGCTTTCCAAAGGGTTTTAATCATAAGCTCATTCTTACATCCTCCTACAAGCTGGACTGAGGGTGGAATGGTCCATAAAGTGATGTCCTTTTAATAAATGCAGATTTAATATGGTCATGAGATAAGATTAGACCTTTAAAAAACCTCAGTCATAGACCACAGATTCTGATTATGTGCCTTAAAGTCAGGGAAAGCTAGTTGGTTTGAAGGATGCAATGCTATCAGAGAATTTAGGGTAATGTATGTGCCTGCTTTTGATTTAAAGTTTTAATAAAAAATCATTGTGGGAAGTTAAGGCACTGAATTGAAATACCTCAACTTGCTCTGTTTGCATGATACTGGCTTCTCCTAGTCAAGTCAATTCAATCCATCTAGCGTTGTTCACAATATTCAATGGGTTAGGCAGTGCAATAGGTAGGAGGCATACAAAGTCAAGGGTGGCAGTCTGGGAGATCTCTTGGTGGCATACTGATCATTGTGACAGAGTTGAAGTTCCAGGCTGACCCCAGAGCATGGCCTTTCTAGATTTGATTAGTATTCTGAATTTAGATCAATAATTGTCAATTACAGTGGGACAGGAATATGTGGATTTGCCTGGACTGTAGAGATCCTTATCCCCAACTACCGTAGTCATTGTAGTGTTGCCCTAGGTTAAGTCTCAAGTAGCCACTGGTTCAACTTGGAGAGCCTGGCATAAGTAGTCTCAGATGGATGGTCCTCTTATTGAGAACTCAACTTGTTGGATAGAAGAGGGTTGAGGACAGGAGCATCTCTAAGACAATTTAGGATCAGGACATAATATCAAGATACAAAACAAGCAAAACAGAAAACAAACAACCCTCCAACAATTAATTGGCATTCTTTTAAAAGGGCTACTAGATCATAGGTTCTGTAGCTGAAAGTTAAACAACCTGCTTTTGCTTATGCTGTGTGCACATGGCAGGGCGTGAAGCTAAGGCAATGATGGACACAGAGTGCTCTGCAGACTTGTTGGTGAGCCCTCCAGTGTGCCGTGGAGGGAGGTGACAGTGTTGCCACCACCATGACGCTGGCTTCTCCTCCAAGCTTCTCAGCCGCTCGCCCAGGCTGGGCCCTAAGTCCAATGACAGGGAAGGCAGGTGCTTGGTTGTCAGTCTGGTATACATCCTGAACTGGGTGTCTGCTCAGGCTATTCCTTCCCTACCTTTATCACTGCCATGTTGGAGACTCCGTCTCTGTGTCTGAGCCCTTGGGTTCTTGGCTATAAAGTAGTAACCAACAGCCTCTGCCAGCCACACCGACATCACTTCCTGATGCAGCCAGGGATATTTTATCCCATTCTTTTGTCTCTTTACAATGGGCTAAAGTTTCTAGGAGGTGATGGGGAACAAAGGAAACCAAGTTAAAGGTCATGGAATTTATTTAAAGTGTAGTCTATTTACAGTCCAATGGGTTGTGTTTTCAGCACCAAATTTGCTTGGATATCAAATTCTGGCTCTGACTAAGCAAGGAATGCTTGTGATAGTTCAGGAAATACATGTAAAATCTGATGAGTCACTTCTCACATTTTACTATTCTATTTCCTTTGGTAGTATACACAGGATACATATCTTGCCCAAGAGGTACAGACCACAGACGCTTCCCTTGCAAAGGCTAATAAAGGGGACCAATGGCACAGATGTTTCAACAAAAACAGATAATCCCAATATTCATATTTGTGCACAATAATAATAATATCAATGGCTACCATTTGTTAAGTATGTACTCTGCAGGGAAATATTGTACTATATATCTTACATAACATCATTATTTAATTTGAGCTGGTGGTATTCTTGTAAATAAGTTATCATTGCATCAATATACTTTAAGAAGTCCAAGATTTAGAAAAGTTGTGTTCAAATGGTTTGAAGTCAGGAGCTAAATCCAGCCAGTTTTCATTTGGCCCATTCATTTTCATTCTTATGCTATACTGCTTACTGTGGGATGATAAGCCAAGTTTTTCTTGTGTGTTTTTTAAGTTTTATGAGGGCGGAAGTGGATCTCTCAGGAAAACCCCTGGATAGACCATTTAGGCCCTGGAAAGGTGTACCTTAAGCCAATGTTTTCAAAACTGTAGATTTTAACCCATTAGTGGTTATAAAACCAGCTATTAGTGGATTGTGACTTGTAGTCTTTTCTAAAAGGAAATAGAAGAGAATAAAATATCAGCACATATAGTACCAAAGGGGTAATTATTGTTTCATAAAACTTTTGTTTGGGCATATATATCTCTGGATATAAAATATTACATATGATATATATAGTATATGAATATATAATATAGACTTCTGTATATATTATATACACACCAAATATATGTACATTATATATAAATACATAGCACATGATTTTTTATATATTTCATGTGTGTGTATATATGTGTGCTTACAATATAAAATATATTATTTTTTACTATGTGTTTCAGCCAAAATTTGAAAACTGTTCCCTTAAGATACAGATAGGATGACCAAGTAGTAAGACCAAGAGATTGATTGTTCATGTTGTATAAAGAATGAAGAAGAGTTTGGGAGTCTTTGTGGGGGCCTGGAAAGGGAGCAAGAAGGAAGCAAAAAGGAAGAGCACGGGGCTCTCACTGGCATGCAGGAGACTGGTCCTCAGTGGGGGAAAAGTGGGAACAATTTCCTGAGAAGAAGAAATCGTTGAAGACTATTAATAGGAATGTCCAATTCTTATGTTTAAATTGTTTTATTTGTGAATCTGCATCATACCTTGTCTTTACATCCATTCTCTCTCTTTTCTAGAACTCTTTAGTAGACTCTAGTAGGTATGAAACCTTCAGCCTATGGTGAGGGGGGTTTGAGAGGTCAGGGAAGTGTCCAGCAAAACTCACAGCAGGATGGAAGAACCAAGCAGAAGCAGGAACTGGAAGCTGAGGTGACCTCGGGTTATTGGCAGGAACACTGGGTTTCCTTCCATGTCCTAGGGAATGAGGGTTGAAGCCAACTTTACTGAAATCCAAAAGGATATTGTGCCTCTAGTTATCTGGTGACATGGAGACAGCCAAGAGGTTGACACTGGGGTCCATGTATTTCCTTCAATCACACTGTTGTGGTTTGGGTTTGGAATGCCCCCACCCCCGAAAGCTCATGTGTGGAAAACATGTGCCCAGTGCAAGAAGGTTCAGAGGTAGGGCATGACTGGAGGGGTGGGTCACTGGGGTGTGGTCTTGGGATCTATAACTGTCTCTGGACACTTCCTTTCTCTTTCTTTGCTTCCAACTGCCTTGAGCTGAAAGCAGTTTTCCTCAGCCACGCTGCCATGATGTTTCTGTCTTGGAACCAGCTAACCATGAACCTCGGAAACCTTTGACACCATGAACCCAAATAAACTTTTCCTCCTCTAAGTTGTTATTGTCAAGTATTTTGGTCACAGCGAGGAAAAAGCTAACTAAAATACATCCATGCCTCTTCGTCTTTCTTGCCATATTAATGGCTATCACAGAAGAGTAAGGAGGATGGATGGGAGGGCATAATATCTAATGGACAAGACACATGATGCAATCTCAATCTCAGATACTAGAGCAATGTGTATGCACATATGTGCTCATCACTGTTGTTGCGCAGTCCGAAGCTCACATGGTGTGGGTGCTCATAGTGTCTCTGGTGTGTTGCAGGTGAGGGTGCCAACATAGTCCATTTCTGGGGATATATTATTTTTAAAATATCCACCTCAAGTGCCATCCATTTATTGGATTTTTTGGATGGCACTTGAAGTGCTGGAGAGCACATGGCATCCAGAGGCATAGATTCTCATTTGCTTTAGCTCTCTTGCCCCTATGAGTTTTTTTTAAACTTTTTATGTTCATTTATTGGTGTATTGTAATTATACATTTTGATATATGTCAGGGTATGAACATCATACATGCACACATTGCACATTTAGCCCTCCCTTCAATCCCACCCTATTCCCTCCACCTTCCCTCCCTTTCATGCTCTGGATAGTGATTGAGTCTTATAGGTTTGTGTATGTACATCATGTGCTATAGTGAGTTTTTGAGCAAGTCCATCTCTTTGGATCTCTTCTCTTTTTAAATTTTATTTTGCAAATGAACAATTATTTTATATTTTATCATTATCTATCATGTGAATTCTTTTTGTTATTGGTGCATTGTAATTATACATCACAATGAGGTTCAAAGTGATGGAAGCATACATGCACACAGCACTTGGAGTGTTTCCCTCCAGATCCTACCCCTCCTCCTCCCTAGACATAATATTGAAATTGGTATTGATAACTTCATATGTGAACATAGCATTATTTGACTGTTTCCTTCATCAAATCTCCTCTTTTACCTCCCCATCTCCCTCCCCACATCCCCTTCTGCTCTTCTTCTAGTAGCTCCCTCATTTATCTGAAGTCTCTTTTGTTTCCCAATTTCTCTCTAGCTTCTACATACGAGTGAAAATGTTTGATCCTTCACTTTTTGAGTTTGGCTAATTCTTCTCAGCATAATATTCTCTAGTTACATCCATTTTTGCTGCAAATGACATAATTTGTTCTTATCTGTGGCTGAGTAAAATTCCATTATGTGTATATACCATAGTTCTGTAATCCATTCATCTGTTGATGGGCACCTAAGCCAGTTCCATAGTTTGGTCATTGTGAATTGTGCTGATATAAATATGGATATGCATATATCACTATAATATTCTGACTTCACTTCCTTTGAGAAGATCCCCAAGAGCTGGACCATAAAGTGGCTTCTATTCCCAATTTTTGAAGGGACCTCCACACTGGTCTCCATAGAAGCTGTACTAATTTGCAATCCCACCAACAGTACATAAGGGTTCCTATTTCCCCACATCCTCATCAGCATTTATTATTGATTGTATTCTTGATGATTACCATTCTAATGGGAGTTAGGTGGAATCTCAGTGTCATTTTGATGTGCATTTCCCTGATTGCTAATGATGTTGATCAATTTTTCATATATTTATTGGCCATTTGTATTTTTTGAAAAGTATCTATTCAGTTCAATTGCCCATTTTTTGATTGGGTTCTTTTTATAAAAGAAAAAAGAATTTAGTTTTCCTCTGGCCTCTGGAGGCTCTAAGCTTGTCCTAGACCAATGGTATTCAATATGGGTCCTTGGTGGCTACCTGGAAATCATTCAGTAGCTTCTGGAAGGCCTGCGGGAAGCTGGGCCCCTCCTGTGGTCTGCTTGCATTTCTTCCCCACCACTTTTCACAGCATCATTGAGAGCCACCTGCACTTTTATCCATTTTGTGTATTGAGATCCCTTTAAAAAAGAGAATTTATGAAAAAAATACTACTGTATGAGATGCTCCATAAGGGAAGCTGTTCAGTTTTCAAGGATTAAGAGAGAGCTGAAAACTGAAACCAATAGGAATAAAAGCCATTGAAAATATTTTTCATCAAAAAGTTAAGAAATTACAAAAGGATTTTGTAAAGATCTAACAGTTCATTTTATGGTAAGTAGAGGTCTATTATTAGTGATCAATATGTTCGAACTATTTTAACAACATATAATGGGTTATTTTGACATATTTTAAGATAAGAATAAAAAGAGAAATCAATTTTTAAAGGTAAACAACAACAAATCATCTTTATACAATTAGGAGATGTCAAAGGTAAACTAATACAGCTAATGGAACAACCTACTTTTTGCTGGGACTGGTCTAGTTTAGACTGAACACAGATTTGGTCCAGGACTCCCATAGATGAAAAAGTATCTGGCTTAACTTCTGATGTAAATAGACCTTCTCACTCTGAACGCCTGAGACCTGCCATTTTTACCTCAAGCTTCACCTTGGTCCAGCCTAAGGAATGAAGCAGAAATGGCCAGCAAATAAGTCATTAACACCAATAGCAGCTAACATTTATTGAACACTTACTATGTATTGAAATCAGACTCAGGTGTTCTTTTCATAACTCTTATCACAGCTCTATAAAGTAAGACATACAGACAAAAAAAAAAAAAAACCTGTGGCCAACTGAGGTGAGATCATTTTCCCAGAGTCACTATAGCATGTGGTGACTGTGTCCATTAGTGCATTAGTGACTCTACTTTCTGTTCTTCCTCACTTTGTGAAGAGCATGTGTCTGCTCCTAACAAATGACATCTTGAGCTTTGTTTATACTAAGCATTGTTGGGTCACATTCTATGACATGGCTTTTTGTCATAATCTATCATTTATTTGTTTACTTATTCAATCAAAAAACTTCATGGAGTGTCTACTATGTGAAAAGCATTGTGTAAGAAACTTGGAGAATTAAATGTAATCCCAGCTATTTCGTTATCCATGACAGTATGTATTCCAGTTGAACAGATAAGCTATGTACATAGGTAATTACAATTGAAGAAAGCAGTTGTGCAGTGCTGTACAACAAGGTTTAAGTGTCGTAGGAGTCAGAGGAAAGAGATACTACTTTATCAGCAGAGAAGTGTTGTGAAGGAGGTGACTTTTGGATTGATTCTTTTAGGGGGCTGTCATTGGAACATGTGTTTGTGGTCAGAAAGCCTTTCTGAGAGGAAGCAACAGCTTGAATAGAGGCATGCATTAAATGAGTAGTGGTGAATGGACAGAGAAGTTGTTTGGCTGAAAAGAAGGCAGTGAGAGGGAACAGTAGAAAATAAAAGAGTGGGAAGATACTGGATCAGAGTTGGGACAAGGGCATCTTGACTCAAACTAAGGAATATAGACCTCCTTCTGTGGAATGGGTGGGAAGCCGTCAAAAATTTTTGAACAGGATTGTGACATGACAAGACAATGCCTCAGGGAGATTAACCTGGCCAGAGTACATACAATGGATGGGCAGTGCAGACCAGAAAAGGGTTGATATTTTTGGGAGGCTTTTGAAATAATCTAAGTTGGGAACATGGGGTACCTTGAATGGGGAGGCGGGGGTAGTGGGAAAACAGAGGAGGAAACTGTTATGAATATGGAAGTTGAGGCCAATGACTGAGGAGATTGGCTGGGTTTTTGACTCAAATAGGAACACAGGAGAAGAAGCAGGCTTCTTTAAGAGTAAGATGATGAATTGAGTTTGGCACAAGCTCAGTTGACATGTAGGAGGGAAGCTGAAAACAGAAGACTACAAAGCCGGAGACATGGAAATTTGAAGCTTTGTGCAACATAATTGAGTAAAAGTGCTAACGACACACAGGTGAGATAGGCAGCAGTCCAATAGTCTCCAAATAGGTGCTAAATTGAATATTTTATCTTGGTTATGGTAGCAAGATATATGTATTTTTATTCTGATTTTTCCTCCATTAATATTGAGTGACCAGTAAAACCAATGAGGTGCTTACTCACTGGCCTATTGGATATTCCAGATCATGGTATTTTAAGACTGCATTAACACAGAGGAATTTGTTTTGTTTGAAGGATTAGGGTTAGGGTTAGGATTAGAGAAAAGTCTTTCCCACTGAAATGATTGGTGTTTTTTAGCATCTTTGGGACATCATTGTCTTTTTCCCTAGATGGAAGGGGCATCACTCTACTGGCTTTGAAAGCCACCTAACAGTTTGGCTTCAAGAAAATTTCCTGAACTTCTCTATTGAGATCATCCTGAGTAGAAATGTAATTGGTGTCTTGTGATAAGATTAGGTCTAGGGACAATGTGTCGTCTATTTGGATGTTTTTAATGTGGTGGAACTTTTACCACTCCTAAGTGAAGTTTAAATTTGTGGACTATTTTACATGCATGAAACCACATGCAACACACTTTAACTTTCCTGACTTTGCCCTTGACTTTTCTGGACCAGGTGTCCTAATAGTACTCAGTTCCTGTCCCTCATTGGGCTCATATGCTGATGACAGAGCTTCTGCTGGAGAGTGGGCAGATGTTGTCCTCCAGAGTACTAAGTATCCTCCACATCATGAATATGGCCAGATGTGTCTAACATCTGTAGATCCTCAGGTGCAGTTCTTATTCCTTCATTAGAAGCATGCAAAATGGTAGGGGCTAGGCCCAGGAATGGGACCTGGTCCCTTAGATCAGCAGTGACATTCAAGGTGACTTGTTCAGAAATCCCTACAGAAATGGGGTATAGTAATTTGTGGGCTTTTAACAGACTAAATGGCTCCCTCATTTATGCCTACCCTAGTTTCCTATCCACAAACCTTATGGTAAGAAATAACCAAGCAGCTAAAAGCAAAGCCATAGTCGGTTTCTCTACCATTGAATATATTCCCTAGGCAAACCCTTATGATAAGTCCATTTCCCCATGACTGACTGATTGATTAGCACACCTTTATCTTGTGGGCTGGAGGAAAGTGTCATGAGAGTAAGGAATGCCTTGTAAATGAAAAGAGAAAATCCCGAACCACATGGTACATCTCTTTGAATATCCTTTAACCAATAATTTATTATTTATGACCCTAGAAACTTGAAAAACATGTGTAATTGGCCATCGAATATGAGATGATGCAAGTGGGATGAAAGTATTATTTGCATAATTTTATGATAGCTAAAACTTATTTCTTAAGTTAGTTTTGTCTACTATCAAAAGCCATCATGGCTCCAGGGAATTCACACCCAGGAACCTGTGGAACTTATAGGAAGAAATGATAAAATAGGATCCTTTGGGTGCGTAGAAGGTCAGATCTAGAGCTGGAGGGAGCTAAACATAAGATTGGGGCCAGACCAAGAGGAATGAGGGTAGTGGCTGAGGGAGCATGAATAAGGGAAACTGAGGAGGCTAAAGACCCCCTTTAATAAAATCAGTCCTGTTGGGAGTATGAGGAGCCCTGTATCAGCTCATAAATACCAGCGTGGGTCATAGGGATAATTACCTGGAGAATACCAATGATAAAGTATAAATCTTGCCATTGGCTTTGTCTCTGTCTTACAGACTTGTGTTGTGAATTACTATCTGTGGGAGACAGAGAGATGGAAGGAAGTCGTGTCTAGGTATACAATACATTTGGGAGCCTAGATGAGATTTCGACTAATATTTGCTTATTCTTCTGCCCTCAGTCTCAGTGGTCTAGACACTTGTAAAATTCTCAAGAGCAATGAGCAGATTCTTTCATCCTGGAAGCTCTAAGATTTTCTAGTTTCTGGCTCATGATGTTAAATATTTATTGGACAAATGGTTAATATAGAACATATAATTTTTATATAAATACTTTCAGAAAAGGGAGACCCTAAAACTTCATTCAGCAATTCAGTTTAATATATCTGACCCAGCATTTTGTTCTCTTTTTTGAATTTATATATCTACCAATAGTATATCACATCTATTGAATGGTTACTATTTGCTGTTTATTGGTTAAGGGGTTCATATTATGTTAAGGGCCTATGTCATAGGTACTTTTTTAATTTCTGTTTTTCAGATAAGCACATTTAATTTCTGTTTTTCAGATCAGTAGCTCATATGGCTAACATTGACGGAGGCAGGCACTTTTTAATTTCAAAGGCTATACTTTCTATCTGAAGAAAAAAACAGAGTAGAACCTATTTAAAATATTTATTTAATTGGTTAGGTTCCTAAGGCAGGAATCTATTCTTATCTATCCCTAATATGTATTGTGTGGCTTTCTATGGCAATGAAGAATGAGGGTCTGCTTGCTTTAGTTATTTTGTAGACTTAAAAACCACTCCGAAGTCAGGCACTCGAACTTTTTAACTTAAAAATGTGATAGCTGAATTATGGAACCGGCCTAGGTGTCCATCAACAGATGAATGGATTATGAAATTATGGGGTATATACACAATGCAATTCTACTCAGCCATAAAGAAGAATAAAATTATGCCATTTGCAGGGAAATGGATTGAACTAGAGAATAGTATGCTGAGATCAGCCAGTCACAAAAAATGAAGGGTCATATGTTTTCCCTCATATTGGAAGCTAGGGAGAAATTGGGATACAAAAAGGACTCCAGATAAGGGAGGAACAATCCCAGTGAAGTGATGGAGGTAGGAGGGTAAAGGGAGGGAGATTTGATGAAGGAAACACTTCCATTAACATGATGTACACATACAAAATTATCAGTGCCAATCTCAATGTCATGTGTAGGGAGGGGGGAGTGGGTGGGATCAAAGGGGGAAGCTCACCGAGTGCTGTGTGCATGTATCTCCTTATCACTCTGAACTTCATCATGATGTGTGATTACAATGTACCAATGAAAATATAAAAATATGATTTGAAATTTGGGAGCTCAGAAGCCTTAGAAATGTTCACCTTGGAATCACCCAGCCCCTGACATGCAGTGCCCTGGGTCCAATCTCAGGTTATGGCCCCATGCAGGGTCATGAGCATATGTTTATATAAACAAACCTCACCAGCCTTGTGTGTTACTGGAGTTGTGCAGCATCAGGATGTTGGTCCCCATTCTGCTCAAGTACCTTCCTGATGTCAAAGCTGCCACATGTTCCACCCTCTCTCAGTACACATGGATTAGTTAAATGCCAGGTGTGGATCGACATGATTCTGCACGACTCTTGAGGCATAGATTGCCGAGCTCTCTGGCATTTTTGAAGGGGAGAATTCAGAGCAGGCGAGGAGTCACAATCACAGATGTGTCATGCTCTCCCTACTGGTTCTGCAGAACCTGCCCCTGGTGGGCACGCATGCTTGCCCCATTCAGTGATCATTTCTTTCCACTGTCTCCCAGAGACTTTTAGGGGAGGGGTTGTAACTGTATTAATCTAATATCAGATGTTTCTATTATTGATTGATATTTGTGGAAGGAGGGCCAGGAAGAGCGACTTTTCAGTGAATGTGTTGCTTTAAAGTCCTGTTACAATAAAAAAGATCCTCATAGGAGTTTTGCAATTCTTTTCAACTGAACTACTTCCATAGTCGTTTTTTGCATTACCCCCTGTATACAAAGAAGGTGCTCAGGTTCCTGCCCTCTAGGAATTTTACATTTATTTCTTTGACAATGGGTAACAGTTTTCCTGAGGGGTGATTTAATGAAATTTTATGTGTTTATTTAGATTACATATATACATGTATATTTACATATGTACATATATGTGTGTGTGTGTGTGTGTGTGTGTGTGTGTGTGTGTCTGTGTCTGTGTCTGTGTATATAATATATACATATTACTTAAAATTTTAGTGGACCTAGAATGTTAGATAATAGGACAAAGGAAATAGTTCAAGTAATACTATGGTAATATGTGAAGGTATCACTACCAATTTCACTAACAGGGATAGGGAGGGAGGAGAAGGGGTCAGAGTGGGATGTGGAGGGAAATATAACAAGAGCTGTGTGCATGTATGTTTTTATCACATCGAGCCTCACTATGATGTATAATTGTAGTACACTAATAAAATAATTTAAAAGTAAAAAACAAAAAATAAAAAATTACCATTGAGCATGCAAAGAAAAGTGGAAACACTAAATCATGAATATTACAACACTTCTGGGAACCACAGAGTGTATTTTCATTTGAAGTCCCCCTTGATCTGGTTGTTGATTTTCTTTTTCCCCATTTCTTCTGGTAGGGATTCCCTGCATCTCTACTCTCTCTCCTTCACTTCTGACTCTATAGGACTTTTGGACTTTCCTTTCCCCTTATCAGTCCTAAACATATCTTTTTTTATTTTTTTTGGCACTGGGATTGAACCTAAAGATACTCTACCTCTGAGCTCCACCCCTAGCCCTTTTTATTTTGAAACAGGGTCTAAGTTGCAGAGGCTGGCCTTGAACCTGCAGTCCTCCTGTCTTAGTCTCCCATGTACTAGAATTATAGGCATTTGCCACCGCACCCGGCTCTAAACATATCCCTTAACTACCCCCAGAACTCTATTAACTTTGTCTCCTAATCTGTCAAACTCTCAGTCGTTGAGCAGGCCTGGCCCTGCGCCCAGGCTGCTCCTGCAGAATCCTCTGGACCGGCTGAGGCAAAGCCTGTGATTCCTCCCCACCCCCTTTAGGTTTGATATTCCCACTGCAGGTCTGTATACACAGGCATTGAAGGGACTTCCAGGGATGGTCATGGCAGGCCACATGGACCCAGCACCCACAGCAGCCTGTCACCATCTGATCCTCTGGCTGTGGACTGTTGTCTTTGGCAAACTTCACTCGCACATTTTGAAACCCCACAGACTTCCTCTTCTCATACACGAGGCCACTAACCAGCTCCCTCTGCACAGCTGTTGTGTTTTCAAGGCATTCAAACTAGTATGAACCCAGCAAATGAACTGTGGACACAACTGTCCAGAAATTTACATAACCTGAGAACTCAAAAATTGTATTTTTTTTTCTGTACCCTTTTTTGTTTTTCAAATAGAAAAAAATATATGAAATGCAAGCTGAGTGTGGGAGGTAAACTTGGTGCTTCCTTCTCCCACTGTGGGTCTTTGATCTCTTTAATGAAATAGGGTTGGCTCTGATTTCTGCATATCCAGTCTTGGCCAAGTAGGACTATAAGAAAACGTCTTTATCCTTATAAAGAGCATCTGCATTTCATTCTCAGCAAATATCAGAGTTGATGGAAAACATTTGAAAGCAACACCTTTTTTGTTCTTAATATCATCATCCTTATTATTTTTGTGATGCTGGGGATCAAACCCAGGGCCTCGCACATGCTAGACAAGTGTTCTACCACTGAGCTATACCCCAGACTTATGTGCGTACAATGTGGAATAATTAAATTAAGCTAATTAACTTATCCATAACCTCCTTTATTTTTGTGGTGAGACTACTGAAATATATACTTTCATGTCCATTCAGGTCCTTTGCCCATTTTTTTTTAAAAAAATGGGTTATTTTGTTTTCTTGCCATTGGACAGTTTGAGTTCCATAGATATTTTGATATGAATTACTTATCAGATTATGGTTTGCAAATATTTTGTCCCTGTGACCTGCCTCTTCACTTTGTCAGTTGTTTCCTTTGCTGTGCAGAAGATTTTAGTTTAACGTAATTCCGTTTGTCTATTTTTGTTTTTACTTTTGGGATCATATCCAAAAATAACATTGCCCTGACCAGTGTCGTTGAATTTTCCCTCTGTTTTCTTCTAGTGGTTTTACATTTTCAGGTATTGTATTTAAGTTCTTAGTCTGTTAGGAGTTGATTTTTACATATGGTGTAAGCTAAGGATCTAAGTTCATATTCCTCCTTGTGGATATCCAGGATTCCCAATACTGTTTATTGAAGAAACTCTCTCTGTCACAATGAGTGTCCATGGCTTTATAAAAAAATCAATTGATTTCTTCATTGGTCTATGTATTTGTTTTTATGCCAGTACCATACTGTTTTGATTACAACAGCTTTATAATGTTTTTGAAATTAGGGAATGTGATGCCTTCCTCTGAAAATATTATCTTTAAGATGATGATTAAGGGAGACTTGGAACTCAATCATCATAAAAGTAACTGCTTGACAGGAGAAGAAAAGCAACAAAAAACCAAAAAATTGTTGAACTAAACAAGGAAAAATTTGAAACATGATGGAATCAAAGGCAGAAGACAAAACAGAGGAAAGTAAAAAGCTCCAAGTGCCTTACCTAAGGAATGGTGGCAGTGCCATCTTGGCCAGACCGTGCCGGCCACTACCGGCATTGTGGCTTCCACATGCTGGCAGCAGAGAAGCCAGAGACTTGTCAAGTTCAACTGCAGAACAGCAGAGACAAAAGCAAGCAGCGGCTCGCTCCACACTCAAAAATGACCAAACGGTGGCAGCAACAGCGGCTGCAGTGGTGCCATCTTGGCAGGACCTTACAGGCAGCTACTGGCATTGTAGCTTCCACACAAGACCAGCAGAGATGCCAGAGACCTGTTGTGAATCCAGCAACTGCAGAATAGCAGCAGTGAAGGTGAGCAGCGACTTGCTCCACGCACAACACAGACCCGAACTGCTGCGTTGGCAGAAGCGGCAGTGGTGCCATCTTGGTCAGACCTCTCTGGCAGCTACCAGCACTGCAGCTTCTGCAGGCCACCAAAAAGAAGCCAGGGACCTGTTGTAAAACCAGCAACTGCAGAGCATCAGTGACAAAAGTGAGCAGCAGTTCAACCCACGCTCGGCAGAGTCTCCAGTGCCCGGTATCCTGACCAGAACCTGCAACAGTGGCTGAGCCCACCACCTCCCCTAGAGATTAAGAACAGCGCTCAACGAGACCGTAAGTCAATGAGCTGCCCCAGAGGGAGACCACCCAGGGTGGCCACAGGGACTGGTGGGGTCTGAGACTGTGTGGATTGCCCCGGGGGAGATGGGAGTGAGGTCTGCTGTGGGACACGGTACACGCGTGGATAAGCAGACCCTGGTGACATTTGGGTGGGACAGACTTGCAGCCTGTGGGTCACAGCTCCCTTATAGAGTCGCAAGGGATCGACACAGGACATACAGTTGTGGTACCTGGGAAAAATTGGACAAACCAACCCTCTGTGGAAAACGTGGAGTTCTGTGTCTGCACAGAATTGGGTCAAAAAGACATTTATCACTTCTATAGGCAAAGAGAGACACAAGCCCGGGCCCCCTGCTGGTGACACCTGCCATAGGTGTAGACAGAGAGAGACATAGGGACAGCCCAAGTGGAAAACGTGGAGACCCACACTTGTAGTGAGAGGGGCAATAGCAGCAATGGTTACCTGCACAGGTAGTGAAAGGGACCAGGCAAGGGTCCCAATCACTGAAGGAGAATAAGAATTGGGCCTGCAAAGTGACATTATACTGAGCAAGTGAGAATAACCATTCAGTAAAGGCTATTCACCTTTAAGGCTCACCTAGTAGCAACTATCTACCTCCAGAATAAAAAACTATAAAGGAAGAGAGATTACACATAAGAAACCTACAGAGTGAGAGAGAGAGAGAGACAGAGAGAGTGAGCTACCAAAAGCAACTAAGGTATAAACATAAGAAACCTGAAATCATGAAAAGGAAGAATAGCAGAGAAACAATAAGCTCCCACTACAACAGAACCCGTCAACAAAGAAGTGCAAAGATTGCCAGAAGGACAATTCAGAACTTTTAATAGTAGAAATGATACAGGCTTTCTGAAAAGAATTCAGAGATAGCCTGAAACAATGAAGGACCAAATTAACAAAGAATCTGACACCCTGAACAGGAATAAAAAAGAAGCTCTGAAGGAAGTGAGGATGCAATAATTGAAATGAAGGCATCAATACAGACAATCAACAAAGACTAGATCACATGGAAAACAGAATTTCACTCTTAGAAGATGAACTCTCCAAAAATGAACGCATAGTATATAAATTAGAAAAAACAATTTGACAGCACGAATTGGACATTGAAGAGATCTCAGCCAGTTTTAAAAGAGCAAACCTAAGAATAATAGGCATAAAGGAAGGAATAGAAGCTGAAACCAAAGGAATCAATATCTGTTCAGAGAAGTAATATTAGAAAATTTTCCAAGCATAGAAAAAGAGGTTGACACACAGGTACAGGAAACATATAGAACCCCTAATAGACAAGATCAGAGAAGAGGTTCACCATGCCACATAATAATCAAATTGACTAATGTAGATGCCAAGGAGAGATTCTTAAAGACAGGAAGAGTAAAAGACCAAGTAACATTCAGAGGCAAACCAATAAGAATCACTCCCAACCTTCCAAACCAAGTCATGAAAGCCAGAAGGGCCTGGAGAGACATATTCCAAACTCTGGAAGAAAATAACTTCCAGTCAAGATTTATCTACCCAGCAAAGATATCTGTCAAATTTGATGGGGAAATAAAAACCGTCCATGACAAACAGAGGCTAAAAGATGTTATTTGTTCCAAACCAGCACTAGAGAAAATACTCAAAGAGATTACTTACAAAGAAGAAATAATAAGGAAATGCCAGAACCAGAGAAACAGTGATTTCCATCAAACAAACAACTAGGCAAAGAAGAAACACTACCTCAAACAGAAATTAAAACTCAAAATGTTAGGAATTAAAACCCATCTCCCAATAATCACGCTGAATATAAATGGCCTCAACTCCCCAATCAAAAGACATAAGGTGGCAAAATGGATTAAAAACCACAATCCATCTATATGCTGCCTGCAAGAAACACACCTAACAAGTAAAGGTACGCACAAACTAAAGGTGAAGGGATGGAGCAAGGTAATCCATGCTAACAGAACTCAAAAACAAGCAGGAGTAGCAATTATGATATCAGACAAATTAGACTTCAAACCTAAACTTATCAGAAGAGACCAAGAAGGTCATTTCTTACTGGTAAAAGGAACAATCCAGCAAGAGGATATAACAATAGTCAACAGTTATGCCCCAAACATAGGTGTAACTACTTTCATACAAGAAACTCTTTGTGAAATTAAATCACTCATATATCCCAATACAATGATATTGGGAGATTTCAACACCCTCTCACACCACTACATTGATCTTCAAGACAAAAGTTGAGTAAAGATGCCTCAGACCTAAGGAACATCATAAACCAAATTGACCTAGCAGACACATACAGAATATTCCACCAAACTACAGCTGAATTCACATTTTTTTCAGCTGCTCATGGAACCTTCTCTAAAATAGACCATATCCTAGGCCACAAAGTGAGTGCTAGCAAGTTAAAAAAATGTGACATAATCCCTTGCATTTTTTCAGACCATAATGGAATGAAACTAGAAATCAACTATAAGAAGAACCAGAAAATCCTCATAAACACATGGAGACTGAACACCACACTGCTGAATGAGGAATGGGTCAAAGAAGAAATAAGGGGAGAAATTAAGAAATTTCTTGAAAGAAACACAAACAAATACACAACATATAAAAATCTCTGGGACACCCTGAAGGCAGTATTAAGACGAAAATTCATAGCCCTGAGTGCCCACATAAGAAGAACAGAAAATCACCAAATAAATAACCTAATGATACACCTCATAGGCCTTGAAAAACAGGAACAGTCTAACCCCAAAGCCAGTAGAAGACAGGAAATTATTAAAATCAGAGCAGAAATCAATGAAGTAGAGAATACAAAAATACAAAAACATCAACAAAACCAAAAGCTGGTTCCTTGAAAAAATTAACAAGATAGATAAACCACTAGCCAACCTAACCAAAAGAAAGAGAGAATCAACCCAAATTACTAAAATAAGAGGTGAAAAAGGTGATATTACCACTAACTGCATGGAAATCCAGAGGATTATCAGAAACTACTTTGAAAAACTATACTCCAACACAATGCAAAACCTAGGAGAAATTGACAAATTTCTAGAAATGTACAACCTTCCTACGTTGAATCAAGAAGAGATAGAAAATTTAAATCGATAAATAGCAATCAAAATATTGAAGCAGCAATAAAGAGCCTACCATCAAAGAAAAGCCCAGGTTCAGATGGTTTCCCAGGTGAATTTTATAAACCTTTATGAAAGAACTAATCCCCATACTCCTCAATTATTCTGTGAAATAGATAGAAACGGACTCTCCCAAATACATTCTATGAAGCCAACATCACATTAATACCAAAACCAAATAAAGACAGCTCAAGAAAAGGTAACTACAGACCTATATCATTGATGAACTTAAATGCAAAACTTCTAAACAAAATACTAGGAACTCACACTCAAAACCACATCACGAAAATCATACATCATGACCAAGTCAGATTCATCCCAGGGATGCAAGGCTGGTTCAACATACGAAAAACAATCCATGTAATCCACCACATAAACAGAACTAAAGACAAAAATCACATGATCATTTCAATGGATACTGAAAAAGCATTTGACAAAATCCAACACCCATTCATGGTAAGAACACTGCAGAGAATTGGAACAGAAGGAACACACCTCAACATCATAAAGGCAATATGCAATAGGCCCACAGCCAACATCATACTGAATGGGGAAAAACTTCAAGAGTTCCCCTTAAAAACAGGAACAAGACAAGGATGTCTGCTGTCACCACTCCTTTTCAATATAGTACTTGAGACTCTAGCCAGAGCAATAAGGCAAGAGAAGGAAATAAAAGGAGTACAAGTAGGAAAAGAGGAACTGAAACTATCTCTATTTGCAGATGACATGATATTATACTTAGAAGATCCAACAAACTCAACTAAAAGACTCATAGAACTGATCAACAAATTCAACAAAGTGTCTGGATACAAAGTCAATCTTAAAAAATCAGAATATTTTCTGTATGCCAACCATAAATCCACTGAAAAAGAAATACAGAAGACATTTCCACTCATGATATCCCCCAAACAATAAAATACTTGGGAATGAACCTAACCAAGGAGGTAAAAGACCTCTACAAGGAAAATGATAAAACATTAAAAAAATAAATTGAAGAAGATCTTAGAAGATGGAAAGATCTCCCAAGCTCTTGGGTAGGCAGAATAAATATCAAAATGTCCATTCTTCCAAAAGTGCTCTACAGATTCAATGCAATACCCGTTAAATTACCAAAGTCCTTCTTCACTGACATAGAAAAATCTGTCCTTAAATTCATTTGGAACAACAAAAAACCCAGAATAGCCAAATTAGTTCTCAGCAACAAGAACCATGCAGGAGGCATCACAATACCTGACTTCAAACTATACTACAAAGCCATAATAATAAAAACAGCATGGTATTGGCACAAAAGCAGACACATAGACCAATGGAGCAGAATAGAAGACTCCGAAACAAATCCACACACCTACAGCCAATTGAATTTTGACAAAGGGGCTAAAAACATCCACTGGAAAAAAGATAGCCTCTTCAACAAATGGTGCTGGCAAAACTGGCTAACTATATGCAGAAAAATAGGAATAATTCCCACTTTCTCACCTGGTAGAAGAGTCATTTCAAGATGGATAAAAGACCTAGAAATCAGACCAGAGACCGTGCAGCTACTTGAAGCGGGCATAGGTCCAACACTTCAACACATAGGCACAGGTAAAGCCTCCCTTCACAAGACCCCAAAGGCACAGGAAATTAAAATGAGGATCAATATGTGGGATTGCATTAAACTGAAGAGCTTTTGTACAGCAAAGGTAACAATTAGGAACCTCAACAGAGAGCCAACAGAATAGGAGAAGTTTTTTGCCAGCTACTCCTCTGATAGAGGACTAATATCTAGAATATACAGAGAACTTAAAAAAATCACCACTGAAAAAACAAGTAACCCAATCAAAAAAATGGGCAAGTGAACTAAATAGACACTTCACAGAAGAAGAAATACAAATGGCCAATAAATTATGAAAAAATGTTCAACATCATTAGCAATCAGAGAGATGCAAATCAAAACTACCCTGAGATTTCACCTAACCCCAATTAGAATGGCAATCATTAAAAACGCAAACAACAACAAATGCTGGAGAGGATGTGGAGAAGTAGGAACTCTAATACACTGTTGGTGGGAGTGCAAATTAGTGCAACCACGTTGGAAAACAGTGTGGAGGATCCTCAGAAGAATGGGAATGAATCTACCATATGACCCAGCAATACCACTTCTAGGCATCTACCCAAAAGAACTGAAACCAAACTACCAGACTAATGCATGCGTATCTATGTTTATAGCTGCACAATTCACAATTGCCAAACTTTGGAACCAGCCAAGGCATCCATTGAGAGATGAATGGATTACAAAACTATGGGATATGTACACAATGGAATTTTACGCAGCCCTAAAGAGGAACAAAATTACATCATTTGTAGGGAAATGGAGGGAACTGGAGAACATTATGCTAAGTGAGATTAGTCAGTCACAAAGAGTGAAAAGTCAGATATTCTCCCTAATATATGGAAGCTAGGGAGAATGAGACTTAGAAGGGGCTCCAGACAAAGAAGGAGAAAACTTTAGTTGAGCAAAGAACACGACCTAACTGAGGGAGATGGGAGGGGGGAAGGGGGAAATACACTAATGCATACGATGTGTACACAGAAACTTTATCAGAGTCAATCACTATGCTGAGCACAGAAAGTGGGGAAGGGGGAGTGAATAAGGTGGGATTTGAGGGAGGACTAAATGAGCAATATGTGCATGCATGCTTCTGATACCTTGACACTTATCAAAATGTATAGCTACAATGCAACAATAAATGAAAATGACATCCTTAAAAAATATGATGATTAAGATAAGTTTGTCTTTATTGCCACTTTTATTCAATTGTATTGGCATTCCCAACCAGCATGTAAGGAAAGAAAAACAAATTAAATATATGTAAGCATTAGAAAGTAAAAAAGAAAACTATAATTCACAGATTTTCTAAAAAGCTAGGGTATACTAGAAAACTCTAAAGTGTTGATAAATAAGTGACTGGAGTTATTAAGAGAGTTTTGTTATGCTGATGATATAAAAATTAATTTAATAAAATCAATCACTTTTTTGTACACCAACTACAGTAAAGTTAATTTTAAAAAGATAGCATCTCTGTCATGATAAAAATATAAAATACTAAATATTTTACTTCTAGTAACAGCTGACTAGGATAGCTCAGACCAATTCTCACAGAAAAAAAAAATCTGGACAATAGATAAGCATGGTGGTACACACCTGTTATCCCAGTACTTGGGAAGCTGAGACAGGAGAATTGGAGGTTCAAGGCCAGTCTCAGCAACTTAGAAATACCCTGTTTCAAAATAAATAAAATAGGGCTGAGGGTATAGCTCAGTGGTAGAATGCCCCTGGGTTCAATCCCCAGTGAAAAATGCAAACAAAAACAAATAACAACAACAACAACAAAGCAAACAGATAAAGAAAATAAAAGAAAGAAAAGCTGGACAAATAAAAATAAAATGTTTGAAGGTATAGAGTGCTATGGAGGATGTGAAAAACTTCAGAACGAAGATCTAGAACAAGAGTGTACTCAGCATTAGTGGATTGTTTTTCACCTTGAGGCAACTACAAATTCTGAAATCAAAAGCGATGGCTTACTGTAGCTTTCAGTGCCTCACAGTCCTGGAGGGGCAAGACTCATTGAAAAGGCAGTGTCCTGAGATCTCCCTGTGTTTTCATGGAGTATACCCTGGGAGCAAAAGTGAGCCCAGAGACAACTCCTCACCAGACAAGAGCTCAAGCAAGCTGAATCCCGATCAGATTATGATGCTGTTCTCCTACTGTCACTACGTGCAAAATTAACCTCAAAGTTAGTCCTCTCTGGAGGATATTAACATCATCCAGAAGGGTGTTTACCTCTATAAATTTTTCTTACAAAATGTCTAGCATGCTATCAAAAATACTGAGGTCTACAAAAAACAAAAAATCAACAACAACAACAAATCCCACAAAAGAACAATAACAAAACAAAAAACCAACCAACCAACCAACAAAACTAAACAAAAAAATCAAGAGGAAAAAATCATGCAAGCAGGGAGGTCCAATTGCATTATTAGATATAGACTTTAACTGAAACCAGTATATTAAAAGTTAAAAGAAAATATGGAGAATACTGGCAAGAATTGGAAACAAAGAGACAAAAAGTTCTAAATGTGACAATTGCAATGTTGAAATTTAGAACTCAATGAATAGATTTAACATCACAGCAGATAAGAAAATGTGCAAACTGATAGATCAGAATGAAATATTTATACTGAAGCATGAAATACTAAAGAATGGGCAACAGTGAAGAATGGAAATACTGAAGAATGGACAATTATAGAAAGAGTACAGGAGACATATGGGACAAAGTAAAAATGACTAATAGAATCTGGTGAGAGACAATGTGGTGGGGGCAGTATTTGAAGAAATAATGGGTAAGAATATTCCAGAATAGATGAAAGACCTGTAGCTTCACTTTCAAGAAGTCTTACAAAATAGCTGGGCGTGGTGGCTCATGCTTGTAATCCCAGTACTTGGGAGGCTGAGACAGGAGGATCGCAGGTTCATGGCCAGCCTCAGCTACTTAGTGAGGCTCTCCATAACTTAGTGAGACCCTGTTTCAAAATAAAGAATAAATCATAGGACTGGGGATATTCTACTGGGTTCAATCCCCAGTACCACAAGAAAAAAAGAAAGAAAGAAAAAGGCACATTATTTCCCCTTCTTTTTGCTTCTAATGTTTCTTGTAGACTATTTGACAGTCTAGCTATTGCTCCTGTGAAGATACTAAATCTCCTTTCCTTTTACTTGCCTTACCCAATAGTGGTTATTGCTATAGGGGTAGAAAATAGGCCACTTGGATAGAATGGAAAGATTAGAAATGGACCCATGAATATATGGAATTTGTTATGATTATTTGGCAGAGTGAAAGAAAAAGTATGTATTTATATAAATGATTATCATGGATTAAATGATTATCCATGGATTATAGAATGGATTATCAAATGGATTATCCATTGAATGATTATCCATTTGAATATAAGTGAAATTTGACTCCTATCACACACTATATGAAAAAATTAATTTCAGTAACATTAATGATCCTAGTGTGAAAGGCAAGAGAATCGTTGTGTCACCAGAGCAGAGAAGGATTGCTTAAATAAGACACAAAAGCATAATTTATAAGGGGATAATTGATTAAATTAATCTATTATAATTTCTGTTCATTAAAGACACCAAATTAGGAATTTCTATCCCTAAAAACCATCATAAATTGAGTGAAAATATTATCTAGAAGAGGCAAATTTCTGCTAACCAATGAGAAAGAAAAAGAACATAATAGAAAAAAATGGGCAAATTAAAATAACAATCTCTTTACGGAATCACTTTCACATGACAGAAGGATCAGTAGTTGTTATGGTTAAGATATAGAATGTACCATAGACCTCATGTCGTAGACAAGGCAGCCGTATTGGAGGCAGGGCTTGGTTGCTGAGGAGGGGTGCCTGGGGCTGTGGCCTTGGGGACTATGTCCCTTACTCCCAGCTCAATCTCTTTCTGCTTTCAGCCCCCATGATGTGAGAGCAGAATCCCTCTACTTGTGCTCTCTCTGCTTCCTGCTGCCATGCCCTGAGCTCTGCAGACTTTTATCTGGCCTAACATGGACTGAAACCTCTGAAATCTCCAAAACTGTGAGCAAAATCTTTTTTCCTCTAAGTTGTAGTCATCAGGTATTTTGAGTCACAGCAGTGAGAAGGCTAACTGAAATAATAGACACTTTACTAGTCAGAGAAATGCAAATTAAAACTTACCACTTCATACTCAATTATTGGCCAATATCAAATATTAACTAAGACTTCGAAATGTAGCAATTCTCATCCGCTGCTTCTGGGTATAGAAATTGGTATAACCATTTTGGAAATGAGTTTGGTAATGTTAAACCATGCGTATGCCCTATGACTGACCAATTTCATGAGCATTAGAGAAAATCTTACATGTGTACCCTAAGAGACAAATATTTATAATGGCATTTTTTACTATAAGCAAAAATATGCAATGTATATTTATATAATTTGTATACATAAATGATATATAACTTATAATAACTCAATTGTTCATCAATAGAAAGATGTATATTATAGTCATATAGTGGAATACCATATAACCACAAATATGGAAGAACATTTATGTGTATCAACAAAGACCAATCTAAAAAACATAATAATACTGTCTAAAGAAAGCAAGTCGCTAAAAAAGAATATTGCTGTGATTCTGTAATTGTGCAGTTCAAACATGGACAATTAAATTACATGTATTTTTAGGGATACTTGCATAGTGGTAAACACTACAAATTACCAGCATTTAACATGGTAGTTACCTCTAAAGAAGAGGAATGGGTTGCACTCAGAGATGTGTAAGTGGCTTCTTGGGTGGGTGCTAATGTTCAGTTTCTTGGAATGGGTGATGGGAGTCCATTAAAAACAAAAAACAACAAAAGAACCCCCCACAGCACCCTGTCTCCTCTGTGCGTGCTGGATGGTATTGCCCAGTGAATCTGTAATCACCCTCATCCTGGAAAAAGATACACATCTGGGCAAGATAAATTTGTCAAGCCTAATTTGACTTTAGCCATATCTCCAGTTGTGGTTTTCCTTTGAGCACATGCCTTTTCAAAACTATCAATTCACATGCTTTTTAAAATAAACCTAACTCATTACATTTCAAATCATTTGTAACCAAATTGCTAAAATCCAATTTTGGTCCAGCTACTTGTTTCATAAGGTCATTAGAAACTATTTAAAGTTGTTCTCTTTCTGCCCTGCCCAGTAAATTCTCAAGGGTTTGGAATGATTCAGTCTTTCTAAGCTTAAGACCTTCATCCAGGGTCAAGTTATGGCTTTCTGTCTATTTGGATTCCATGAACTTCAAGGTCTCACCTTTCTTAATAGCATATTGCTTTGTATCAATCCACCGAGCCCAGGGGAACTGCCTTCAATTCATCTGCAGGAACCCAGGACACTTCTACCCAGGGCTTTAAAAAGCGACCTCTGAAAAATGAGATTGGTGTTGCATTCACAGTGACTTTCAACTCAAGGATGACCCCTCCATACCCCGCTTTCCCCCACCCAAGGTCATCTACTGTATCTATAGGATACTGTTTTTTTCTCTAATCATTTGAGTCGATGAGGGAGAAGCTCTGGAGTATGTGGAGGGAGAGGGAGAAGCAGAGGTTGTTTTTACATAGAAAAGGATCTACTTATTCTTTCCTTACTCCTGTCTACTCCCTTCTATTTTTTAAAAATACTTTTATTGGTACATTGTAATTATACATCAAAGTGAAGTCCAAAGTCATACAAACAAACATGCACACGGGTCTTGGTGAGTTTTCCTTCAGATCCCATGTACATAACAGTGGTATTGGTAGTGATGTCTTCATACATGGGCATAGCATAATTTGAATTGCTTATTTCATCAGCTCCTCCTTTTCCTTCCCACCTCTTTTGCCTATTAGCTTTCACTATTCTACTCAATTATCTAAAGTCCCTTCTGTTTCCTAATTTCTCTCTAGGTTGCACATATGAGAGAAAATATTCTACCCTTGACTTTCTGAGACTGGTTGATGTCACTTAGCATAATATTCTCTAGTTCCATCCATTTTCCTGCAAATTACATAATTCTGTTCTTCTTTATGGCTGAGTAAAATTCCATTGTGTGTATATGTCACATTTTCTTTATCATTCATCTGTTGCTGAACACCAAGGTTGGTTCCATAATTTGACTATCGTGGACATAGATATGCTTGTATCACTATAGTATTCTGACTTTAATTCGTTTGGAAAGATACCAAGGACTGGTATAGTTGGGTCATATAATGGTTCCATATGATGGTTCTTTTGAGTAACCTCTATACTGATCTCTGCAGTGATTATACAAATTTGCAGTGCTGCTGACATGGTAAAAGAATTCCTGTTTCCCCACATCCTCTCCAGCATTTATTATTGTTTGTAATCTTGATGATTGCCATTCTAACTGGAGGTAGATGGAATCTTAGTGTCATTTTGATTTGTATTTCCCTGATTGCTAATGATGTTAAACATTTTTTTTGGTTTATTTATTGGGCATTTGTATTTCTTCTTTTGAGAAGTGCTTATTCAGTTCAATTGCCTATTTTTTAATTGGGTTATTTGTTTTTTAGTGCTAAGTTTTATATATTATATATATATATCTTTATATACTTTAGATATTAGTCTTCTACCAAAGATTTTCTCCCATTCTGTGGAATCTCTCTTCAGACCCTTGATGGTTTCCTTTTCTGCACAGAAACTTTCCAACTTGATGCCATTCCATTTATTGATTCTCAATTTTATTTCCCGTGTTTTGGGGGTTTTATTGAGGAAGTATCTACCAGTGCCTATATGTTGGAGAGTTGGTCCTATGCCCTCTTCTAGTAATTGCAAAGTTTTCAATCTAATTTCTAGGCTTCGATCCATCTTGAGTTGACTCTTGTGCAGGTTGAGAGATTGGGGGTCTAATTTCATTCTACATATGGATAACCAGTTTTCCAAGCACCACTTATTAAAAAGGCTGTCTCTTCTCTATTATATGTTTTTGGCTCTGATGGGGATTGCGCTTGTATTGATTGCTAATAAAGGCAGTATTAATTACTAATAAGAATAAGCTTTCATACTTAGGTGGAACAATAAAATCCTTTTCTCTGTCTCTAAAATGTCAGCCAAGAGCTGCAGCCAAGGTTGACCTTGGTCAGCTAAAAGCTGGCTGTTAGCCTGGCCGGAAGATAAGGTTCAAGAACACTGAATGCTGAGAACTACGCTTAGAAAAGAACTATTTAACTCTCACAGAAGTTTAGACTAAAGTTAAAAGATGGAAAAGCAAGCTGTATTAACCCAATATTAGTTGTTAACAACACAAAATAGTTATAGCCCCCAAACCTCCATACTTTAAAAGACTGTATTCCTGTATTCCTGTGTCTTTCTTTTCTTTATTATAAAACAAGTTTTCAACATAGTGACTTCTAGCAGATAGAGATAAGGAGATGCTGAGAAGTCACCAAGGACATAGGTGGACAATACATGCTTTAAACTTTTTTTTTTTTTTTTTTTTTGGTACCGGGGATTGAATGCAGGGGCGTTCTACCTCCGTGCTACGCCCCCGGCCCTATTTTTTATGCTTTATTTTGAAACCGGGTCTCACGAGGTTGTGGAGGGCCTCACTAAGGAGAGACAGAGAGAGACAGAGCTAGAGCTGAGGCTGGCTGCGAACCCGGATCCTCCGGTCTCCACCTCCCAAAGTACTGGGATTACAAGCGTGCGCCACCACGCCCGGCTCATGCTTTAAACTTTAAGCATAAAAATAAAACAAAAACAAAGAGGACTTCTACCATACAGTTCCCTGACCTTGCCAACTAAGTAATCCATTTTGGTCAGTGATCTTAGACCCATCTGTCCTTGTGGGGATGAACAAAGATGGCTAACAAAAAAGGCTCATACAACAAAGATAACTAACGGGCCAGCACCCACTTTTTGGTGGGAAAGAAAGACTATTGGCTAGTAGGATAGGAGGGAAGAGATAATGAATTCCTATAAAAATACTGCATTCTCGAAGGTATCAGTGTCTCACCTCTGAGACACTCCATCATGCCTGTCTCTCTGATGTGGTGCTTTCCTTGTCCTGTCTCCCTCTCCCTTTTCTGCCTATAATAATAAAACCTTGTTTAAATTTGCAGCAGTTCTGGCTTTTTTTTCTAAACTAGCCAAAAACAAGAACCCACAGTGACAATCCCAAACCATAACAGCTCCTTTATTGAAAATCAACTGGCTATAAATGTGAGGATTTGTCTCTATATCTTCTATTCTAGCCCACCTGTCTATGTTTTTGTGCCAATACCACACTGTTTTTGTTACTACAGCTCTGTTCTTTAATCCTCCCAACAAACCTTTCCCCATTTTGGCAAAATATAGTGGGTTTGGCATTTCTCTTCTTCCTGGTGTTTTGGTGCTAGAAATTTTGAACAAAGTTTGTCCACTGCAAATACCTGGGGAGGAGAGGAGGTTGAACTATAGCCTCTGCAGGTGAGGGGAGGGTTGAGTAATGAGAGGTGGGAAGGATTGTTTGTGTTTTCCAAAGGGAGCTGGAGTACTTAGTCTGCCTGCCCCTGCTGGTTGAGAATCCTTGGCAAATCACCCTTGCATATTTCCTTGTGACCCTTTTGTGAATTACTATGGGGTCCTTGATTGCTAGCAGTAGTGGCAGCTACTCAGTTTTCTAGTAAAGAAAAAGATACTGCCTCATGGCCTTACAAGTTTCTGGAGGTGAAAGAATGTAAACTTGCCTAAACTCCTGTGTCTGTGTCCCCCACTTCAGACCCCATTATGACTTGACAGCTGGCAAAGGAATAGGAAGCAATTAATACACCCTGCCTTAGTCACAAAAGAAGAGCCCAGTCCAGCCAACAGTGAAAAGGGGAGGGGGCCAGACAGACAGAGAGAGAAAAGAGGAAGCCAGGAAAACAATTGCATGTGGCATTGGGAACTTCGTGGCAGTGTATATTTCTGGATTTACTTGGGTTATTTACTTACACACTGTCTAAAATATGGGAATCTCTTACCCAAGTACATTTATGTGTTGTTTAATATGGAGATAAAGCTGAGAAATGTGGCTCGAGGGATTTCCTTGTTGGGTAAACATCGCAGAGCTTACTTACACAAACTAAGATGACTAAGTGTCACTGGGGTTGTGTAACCTTAAGGGACCACCTTCGTGTATGTGGTCCTTGTTGACTGAAATGTTGTTATGTGGTGCATGACTGTGCTTGCCCAACTAACTTTAACACCTGTCTGTTTGGAAATGGTTTGTAAATGCATTAGTTGAAAGAGGTGTGTGTGTGCTTGAAGGTAGTGGGGGAGCAGTAATCCAACCATCCAGAGCCCAGAGAAGGCCAGGGAGGAGGGATGGAGCTGAGCAGAGGCTATTGGAAAACCCTGGTGCCAGATGGAGCCCTGGGTGCTTCCTCTCTCCCCTGCTGGAGGGGCTTCTTTGCCAGGACCTCTGGAAAGCAGAGAGTCCGTGACAGTTAAATCACTGGATGCCCGGGGAAGACCCTGGCGTTGGCTGGGGCCTGCTTCTGTTTTACAGCCTGATGGGTTTTGGCTCTCCTTTTCCCTCTTCAGAGGCCTACAATCTGCACCAAATGTTTCACATTACTCAGTGTGAAAAACCTCCTATTCTTTCAGATTTTTACAAGTTCATACATCCGTGGAAACCCGATATTCCATATTTCATTCTGCTTTGTGGATGTCATTGTGAGGGATGCGGGTTCACAGGCAGCAGGCCTCTTCTGGCTTTGATCAGCTTGACCGCAACTAATTGTAAATGGAGAACAAATGAAAGAAATATTTACAAATTTCATGGGAATTCAGGCGGGGCCTAAGCCTTCCCTAATGCCTCCATTCACAGTAAATGTTTATTGAGTACTTTGACTCTACTGTGCACTTCAATATTTATATAGTATTAGGCTTTCACTTGTTCTAAGGGGATTCAATGAGTTAGTAAAGGGAAGGTCCCCTTCTCTGCATTACCCACTTTTCCCTTCTGCAAACTTCCTTTTTTTGCATCACAAAATCTGCTGCTGCCTTAAAAAAAAAACTCAAATTCCAAAGCTACAGCTGTAAGAAGGGGAAGGGAAAAAAGGGGGGAGGGGAGGGAGTGGTTAAAAGAAAAAAGACCGTAAAATTTAAAACAAATTTTGAGTTGCATAGTCGAGTTGGGAAAAATCAAATGAAAATGTTCAAGATTTGTTCAAAATAAAGTCATAAATGCCTGGAGCCAAGTTAAACAGCTGTTGAATCAGGCCTGAAAGGCGCACCAACTAAGCAGAATATTATGCAATTAATCAGCACTTGCCTGGTTATAAAGAAACATGCACAGCTCCTTTAGAGGATTTCAGATTCAGGCCTTTCCATTCCTAAGCATACTTTTACAGAAGAATTTTTGTTTAGGCCAGAACCAAAAATAGTCTGTCGACCCTCCCTGGAGTTCACCTGCCTTGTGGCTTGTGCTGGAAGCCCCAGCATACCCTACCTTCTGCCCACCACTGTCATGAACTGCCTGCATTTCCAGGGCAACTCAGACAGATGATGGTCCAGATGCAGGAGGGAGGAGAAGAGGTGACCTCTGCCCAGAAAGTCCTTTTGCTATCACCTTCTTGGATGGCAAGTGTGTCTGGGGTCTGCCAACATCATCATAATAAATGCTCTAACAACTGCTCTTTTCATTAGGAACATCGCACATCTGTGTCTGCAGTACCCTGGACCTGATCCGCCCCAGAAGTCGTAAAAGTCAGGCTGAATTCTGTTATCTATGGAGGCCTGCATAACCTGCCATTCTCCACCTTTCCACCCAGACATGAAAGGGAAGATTCAAGGATCACACAAACTTGAGGGTAAATGACCCCAGACAACCCCAAACTGATGACGGAGGTGTGCGAGGACCTCTCAGAGGGTGGCCCCAAGTGCTTTAGGATGGATGTCTTGATAGGGAGAGCAGGAGAGGCTGAACAGAGCAACGGGCAACTGGAGAAGAAAGCCCACTCCAAAGCGGATGAAAATGGGCAAGAGATTCCCCAAAGACGGTGTTTAGAGCATTTATTAGTATAAAATTCTTTTTAGAATCTAGTTTTAACTTCTGCACTTTGAGGAGTCCTTGATTTTAGTGAAATCCATGGAGCCATTGAATGAGCGAAAAAATTTGAAATCAGAATTATAGATTTTTAAATCATGCTCATTGCTTGTGTTTTGGTTTTAAAGCATTGAGAAAATCCATATGAATAAAGATCAATAGTTTCAAAAGTGAAAGGTTTCAACAGTTTACTTTGCAGCTTCAAGATTCTGTTTAATTAAGCTGATCTAGAACCTTGAAGGAGGACCATTCAATATTTTTATTTCAAAATTCAACTGCTGATACTTCTTAACATAATTATAAAAAACAAATAAAGCATCCTCAGGCTGTACATGGTGAAACTACCTCTATAAACACAATATTGAGATGAAACCTATAAAAAATTCACATGCTATTATATAACTGACCATCATGTGGCTGATATTTAATTAAGCACAACCAATGCATTTGATATAAAGAGTGAACCGATTTGTCCAGTTTTCCATGAGCAGACTTTACAACCAAATACAGTGCCATGTCAACACACTCTACTCAAAGACCTCTCTACAAATAGTTCTTATCATTATTTCATATTCTTTAATCTATGATCTATGTGGACATTAAGATGCCTTTATAAGTTGTCAAGCCATTGGGAATGACTTTTTACCAATGATGGGTGCCAGGATAGGATAAAAAAGTGAAGATCATACATATCCATTCCTGCGTTCTTTCTAGCCATAGTCCCGGTCTTCTAAATCCAGGGAAGGGCAGGAAAAAGATTTGACAAAGAAAGAAATTAGTTCAACCTTTCTATACTGCAGGGAGCAGGTCTATCTCTCTGATGTTGTCACAGAACAGTAAGTACCCCACAAAGACAAACTTGGTAAGTTACCTCCCATCTGACTATACTTCTCACTGTACTGAGAAGCAGTGTTCTTCCACACTACCAGCTGTGGAATTCTCAGGCTGCTTTCTTGGAGACCCCTCATCTCTCTTAAGGTTTTTAGGAGGACATGGCATCATGTTTAGTTGGTTCCAGGTTGAATGGAGAAGTGTTCTCTGTCAGCTCTGCCCCTTTGACTCTAGTTTCAGTGTAGCCCTTGGCAGATCAGTATTGCACAGAACTGAACAGCCATCCATAGATCAGTAACTAGAGTTCTGTTAACCTCTAGGAATCAGTCCCTTGTTAGAATGCCCCTTCTAATTCCTCTTTCCATTGAAATGTGCTCAGAGAGCTCTGTTTATCCTTAAATGGAACTTGAAAATAATAACTGTTTTCATTTTTAAAGATTATCTACCATAAGGTAAGTGGCCAGAGCTGGGGTGGTGGAATAATAGCAGAGCAGGGGCAGGTTGGACAGGAACTGACTGACCACATGCGAGCAGCTCCTCCTTGCCTGTGGTCAGTTACAGGGGTCCTGGGGAGTGTGGTCATGTCCATAGGTCAAGGGGCAGGACAGTGTGGTGGTTAAGGATTTTGATTTTGGAACTAGACAGGCCAGGTCAGTTCCTATCTCTGCCACTTAGCTGGTGATAGGCAAATTTCCCTATGACTGTCAATTTCTGATTCCTAATCCATAAAATAGGGCTAATAATAGTGCCTACCTCATGGTATTGTCTTGAGAGTTGAATGAGTTAATATATAAATAATGTTTAGAGCAGCACCTAACACATAATAAATGGTACATCAATCTTCATTATTTTTATTATTTCAGCAGGTGAGACATATTTTCTTTGTCAGGACACTCATTAAATTCCCACCACCATCTTAGCAACAGAAATGTTTATTGAAGTTATTAGATTTCTTTGCTTTTTAGAGAGATCCTCTACTCTATGGTCTTTCCTGGACCATAGAGTAGTTCTATCGATTTGGATTTAATACTCAGATAGTCCTGCTATGTTTTCATGTAAGTGTCCTATTTATTTCTTAGGAATTTTAATTCAATACTATATGTATCTCCTCCCTTAACCACTGAGGGGGAAGTCCACCTATAGCACATATGTAAAAGAATGTAGAATTAGAAAGATCTTCAAACTTGCCTCTTCAACACAAGAACCTTTGGATCAGTTTTCTTCAATGTGCCCTAACCAAGAAAATGGCCATTACCCTAATTATCTGTTCTACATGTGGTGATAAAAATTTTTTCAATGGTCAGATATCAAATGAATTGTTTAGAAGCAAAATCAGAGCACTTTTTAATCAGTATTAATTAATGGAAGCAGAAAGAAAGAAGGAGATTGTGAACAATAGTTGGGGCATGTTATTTACTTTTCTTACTAGGAACTTGTCTGGACTTTCATGAACAAGGTATAGAAGACACAGATTTTACCCGTAACTTGAGCTATGAAAATTGCCCTGTGTCTAAGTGTTCTTAATGCTACCAGCATTTTTTTTAAAACCACAATTTAAAGAAGAGAAAGAAAGCATGCGGCTTGCAAGTGCTGCCCCTTTGCACAAATGGACAACATTCCAGAATGGGGTTTTATGGGACTCCACCTACATTAAGCTGACCAAAATGAGGGTGACCCATCAACAATAGATCTCTTTATTGTATTGTTTTGACACAGGGAAAATGACATTCTTCAGACCCCTTTTCACGTAACAGTCTGCCATGAAATACGTCCGTCCTTTCACCTGCAGAACTGGGTTATATCAACTCCATCACTTTGAGGCTTATCTGATGGCAAATGAAAACTGATACCAGTGGAGAGGGGAATGACAACTTGGTTACCAGACAGCCATTCACCTCTCTAAGTTCTTCGAGCATTTTCATTTAAACCTGGAAAAAAGGCTTATGAGCAATGATATACCCACTTTTCCATGAATTTATTCAAGAAAAATAAGAAGCTAGCCATATATGTGCTCTATATATGATATATATTATTCATATATATAGATTAGGTACATCATGATTAGTTATGCATACAGTTTTGTGTGTACGCCTGTTTATGTGCATTAATGTGGCTCTATTTGAATATGTTTATGTATATGTTTATGCAGATGTAGGTATATGCAGATGTAGGTATAATTCAGTGTAGTCAAAGAATTTCCCACAACACCCTGAAAACAGTGGATATGTGACCATAGAATGAACAAATCCCTGAACTCATTGATTGTATGAATGATGTCCATATAATGTGTGAGTTCTACAGTATTCCTATATATCAGAACTGGTGATAAAGGGAAGACTTTTTAGAATATCTTCTCTAATAGTTCCTGTGACATCATGATTTAACTGTCTTGGAATGTAGCATGAAACAGATTCACACCTTTTCCCCACCTTGAGGGCTGAGAAAATTATAGGCTTTGCCAAATGGCAAGGAAATAAGGATCAGTTGAAAATGAACAATTGATTTTATGAATAATGACACAGCATTATACATACACAGTAATTATATATGCTAATCCACACCTTCGATATATCCAAATTTTCAACTGCAATTATTTTCTAAAATGCTTTTCTATAGTTGCATCCATGATCTATGGAAATGGTATGTTAGCTGTAGGCTTGGATAAATTTCAAAGAAAGTGACTCCAGATGCTATTGAATTCAGAAAATGAAAACTAGCAGCTAGCCTGCCAGATTTTACCAGCCATTGGTTTTTGTTTGGCTATTCAGTGTGTGTGTGTGTGTGTGTGTGTGTGTGTGTGTGTGTGTGTTAAACAGTTTTGTTGAGGTATAATTGACATACAATAAACTGTGCATATACTATACAGTTCGAAATGTTTGGATAAAGGTATGTTCCTGTGAAATCCATCATATGAATAAAGGTATGCAACAGTGAAACCATCATTATAGTCAAGATAATTAACATATTCAGCACAACTTGAAGTTTTCTTATGCCCCTTTGTAACTCCGCTTCCCATCCCTAGCTCCTCCAGACAATTATTGGTTTATTTTCTTTCATTATAGGTTAGTGTGCATTTTCTAATTTTTTTTTTGTACTGGGGATTAAATCCAGGGGCCTTCTACCTCCGTGCTACATCCCCAGCCCTATTTTATTCTTTATTTTGAAACAGGGTCTCACTAAGTTTCTGAGAACCTGGTTAAATTGCTGAGGCTGGCTCTGAGCCTGAAATCCTCCTGTCTCAGCCTCCCAAGTACTGGGATTACAAGCATGCCCTGCCATGCCCAGTTTCTAAAATTTTCTATAAATAAAATCATACTGTGGGTACTTTTTCCCTGTCTGGCTGCTTTCACTCAGCATAATTATTTTGAGATTCACTCAGGAGTCTTAAAAGACAAAGGTTTTCTCTTTTGTTTACTTTTAGAAGTTTTATAATTTAGATATTACATTATAGTCTAAATGCATTTTAAGTTTATTTTTTTTTTGTACATGCTCTGAAAAAGTTCATTTCCCCTCCCCCCCACATGAATGTCAAATGGTTCCCAGAACCGTTTGTTGGGCAGACCATCCTTTCTCCACTGAATTGCTGTGACACTGTCAATCAAACTAGGGCAATTGCAGGGCTAACCTCATTTTCCATTTCTCACCGGCCATTTTTCCTCCTTTGCTCACATCCAGTGTCTTGAAATCCATTGTTTCATATATTTTGTGTTTTTCTTTGTTTTCAGCGGGAGGGGAAGTCTCATCTCTGGGATTCTATCTTGGTCAGAAGCACAAGTTCTATCAGTGTCTTTATTTTCTGAAACAATTCAATTTATTGCCAACAGATTAAAAAGTAGTAGACATCATATTCAAATGTAGATTTCTAGCCTCTCTTGAAAATTACAGACATGGCAATGTGGGTGCATGTTCCACACAGTGGGGTAATGGTAGATTTCAGAGAATCAGTGGTTCCCCTTTCTGTGGGGCAGGAGCTCCCCAGTTTCCCACAGCTTCACCTTAATTACCCCCCCCCATGGGCCTGGTGGGTCAAACCTTTCATTCTATTCAGGAAGAAACTGAATCAGAGAGGCAGAGTCAGTTGGAATTAGAATCTGGGATCTCTGCACCAAATCCAATAGTGTTTTACAGAGATGGAGCAGGATATTGCATTATCGCTGGGAAGCTGAGCAAGCCGATGGCTGGGTATTTGCTGACAGATTTAGATGCTCAGTGCCTATAACTCACACTCTCTTTCATCTCTTGATAATAACCTGTGAAGTTTATTATAATTTATCTTTTGCCATCTTTGGAAAGCAGGCAATATGGCAGGATTTAACTCTTAACTTAATTCCCTTAAAGGAATTGTTCATTCAGCAAAACCACCTTTCGAGGGTTATGTTCATTTTTCCTCATTAAATGAATTGCCTGAGGCATTTATGTTGTTTCAATCTCTAATGAGTTCCCATGATAAGATAATATTGAAATGACCGCAGTGTAGAGAATATGTTGGCAGAATTCCTCACCCATTCATAACTTTCTGTCTTAGATTACTGAAGATGTTCATGTCAAAACAAATTGAGAAATTCAATCTGTTAGCCTGGAAAATTATGTGATAAAAAGCTATATCTACCATTATCTTTCCCAATAGATTAGCCAAAATATTATGAAACTATTGTGTAGCCTATAGGAATAGGGGTAAAAAAAAGCAGTAAGAATCATATGAAGTCACATTTCATTAGCAAATTTAGTCAACATGGATGCATTTTTGAAAATAAATTCAGTGTTTTACAAAAATCCATCTCTTACTTTGAGTTGTTAGACATGATGAAAATATAGACTAGTAAATATAATTTAGAAATTTTAAGTTCATATTTTGATTCATTTTCTTTCATATAGGATCTATGTCAAAAGAAAAAGTTAAACTGGCCGGGCGTGGTGGCGCACGCTTGTAATCCCAGTACTTTGGGAGGCGGAGACCGGAGGATCCGGGTTCGCGGCCAGCCTCAGCTCTCTCTCTCTCTCTCTCTCTCTCTCTCTCTCCCTCCCTCCCT
>PVJS01006725.1:0-58683 GCA_004027185.1 Glis glis
TCGCGGCCAGCCTTAGCTCTCTCTCTCTCTCTCTCTTTCTCTCTCTCTCTCTCTCTCTCCGTGTCTCACTCTCTCTCTCTCTCTCCTTAGTGAGGCCCTCCACAACTTCGTGAGACCCAGTTTCAAAATAAAGTATAAAAAATAGGGCCGGGGGTGTAGCGCGGAGGTAGAACGCCCCTGTGTTCAATCCCCGGTACCGAAAAAAAAAATATTGTGAATATGTCAGTTCTTTCTGACTCTGTAGATACGGTGCAAGCCCAATAAAAATCTCGGGAAATTATTTTATGAATATTGTGAATCTCATTCTAAAGGAATAAATTATATCTATATGGAAAGGCAAAAGACCTTAATGACTAGCATAATTCTGAAAAAATGCATGAAGTTGGAGGATTTCAAGACTTATTATACAGTCATAGTAATCAAAACAGGGTGGTATGGAGGGAGAATAGATGAATGAATAAATGAATAAATGAATACATAAATAATTAATTAATAAATGGAACACAACATAGACTGTAGAAATATATCCACACAAATGTAGTCAGCTGATCTCTGACAAAGAAGGAAAGGCAATGCAATGGAGTCTTTTCAACCACTAAGTGCTGAAACAACTGGACATTCCCATGTAAAAAGTGATTCTAGATTCATACTTGGCCTTTCACAAAATTAACATAATGAATTATAGATCTAAATGCAGAATTATAAAATTTTTAGAAGACGATACAGAGGAAAATGTAGGTGACTTTGGGTTTGCCAAGGGTTTTTAGATACAGGATGAAAAGCATGATCTCTGAAAGGAAACTGATAAGTTGGATTTCATTGACATTGAAAACTTCTGCTATGCAAAAGATACTGTTAAGAGTATAAAAAAAAACACAATGACCGGAAGAAAATATTTGAAAACATATATCTGATAAAGGACATATAAAAAATATACAAAGAACACTTAAAATTCAGCAATAATGATGATGATGATGATGATGATAAAACACCGCACATTCCAACATAGGGAACAGATCTGAACAGACACCTCACCAAATGAACATATAAAAAGATGCTCAACATTATATACTATTTGTGGATTGCAAATCAATACAAGAATGAAATAACACTACACACTCATTAGAATGACTAAAACCCCCAAAGTTGACACCATCACATGCTGGCCAGGATGTAGAACAACAGAAATGTTCATTCATATTGGTGAAATGCAAAACATAGTCTGGAGGAGAGTTTGGCAGTTTCTTACAAAGCTAAAAATATCCTTACTACACAATCTAACAATTGTGCTCCTAGGTATTTCCCCAAATGAGTCAAAAACATAACCACAAATCTTGCACACAAGAATATAGCAGTTTTATTCATAATTGTCCCAATTTGGAAGCAACAAAGATGCACTTCAATAAGTGAATGGATAATAAAGAAAAAAGAACCTGTGGTATATCCATGTAATGGAATATTCTCCAGTGATCAATACATGAGAAGATGTGGCAGAAACTTAAGAGCACGTTGCTAAGTGAAAGAAATCTTTCTTTCCTTCCTTCCTTCCTCCCTTCTTCCCTCTCTCCCTCCTTCCCTCCCTCCCTTCCTTTCATGCTGGGGATTGAACCTGGGGGCATTCTACCTCTGAACTACACCCCCCCAGACCTATTTTATTTTTTATTTGGAAACAGAGTCTCACTAGGTTGCTGAGAGCCTCACTAAGTTGCTGAAGCTGTCCTTGAACCTGCAATCCTCCTGTGTCAGCCTTCTGAGTACTAGGATTACAGACATGTGCCACCACACCTGGCTTGATAGAAGCCATTCTAAAAAGCTTACCTACTGTATGATTCTGAGTATATGGCATTCTGGAAAAGGGAAAACTATAGAGACAATAAGAAAATCAGGGGTTTTGATGGGGGGAGTGGTAGAGTGTGGGAAGAGTGGGTGAAGCACAAAGGATTTTATGGTGGTGAAACTATTCTACATGAGACTAGAATGTGTATACATAAAATTTTACATTTGTTCAAACACATAGAATGATACTACACAAAGAATGAACCCTGATATACACAATGGATTTTAGTTAATAATATATCAATATCAAATCAGAAGTTTAGCAAGTATACCACACTAATGCAAAATGATAATTAGATAGAAAATTGTGCATAAGAAAGAGGGAATTTATGAAAACTATACTCTCTGTTCAACTTTCCTATAAACCCAAAACTCCCCCAAAACTAAGTCCATTAATTAAGAATTATGTTATTAATATCACCACTAATTTCATCAGAAAAGAATACACAGGGAATCTTTCAAACTCATAGGGGCAGATACAAGTTTTCCAAAGTTTTAATTTTGGCTTAAAGCTCAAATTTTATCATTGGCAACAAATACTGTCAGATGTTTTTTCCTGAAGTAACAGGCTCTCTTCATTCATGTTCAAGAATAAGTTTGGAAAATACTCAATTCTGAAAAACAATATAGTTTGTCAGTTGTTCTTTCAATTGAAAATAGGTGATCCATGCAAAAAGCAACTAGTAGGGCTCACAGCTCACAAAGCACAAGCACTTTTCCTCATGAAAAATATTCTACTTTGTGTGGCAGATATGTGGCAGGTTATGTTTCTGTCCATTTCATCCCACAAAATATTAAAAAGACATCATTAAAAAAAGACATTATGTACTCAATGGTTAGTTTTTTTTTTTTCTCGTACTGGGGATTGAACTCAGGGCCATTCTATCTCTGAGGTACACTATACCTTCAGCCCTTTTTATTTATTTATTTTTTATTTTGAAACAGGATCTCTCTAAGTTGCTGAGGCTGGTCTTGAACCTGTGATCCTCCTGTCTCAGCCTCCCAAGTACTAGGACTACAGGTGTATGCCTCCATACCTGGCACAATAGTCAATATTTCTAAAAGTTAATTTTTACAACTCAGTGGTATTAAGTGAACCTGGTTCTTCACTCTACCCCACCCCCACTTCTGCTCCATACACCTTTTATTTCCTATGAGTTCATGGTTGTCAAGAATACACTAACCTCTAGTATAGTTGAGGGATACTGCCTAGATTTAGTCTAATGTATCAACAGTTTTTGTCCCCCTTTTCCAATTATATTTGTGCCATCAGTACAAGTATTAACAAAGTAAATGAGGCAAATCACATTTTAGTATTATTATGAAAATAGTTTCAACCCTATAGACCTCAGGAAAGGGTTTTGGGGTTTCCCAGGTATAGGTAGACCACAACTTGAGAAGTGCTGGCTTAGACTTTGGCCTTGTAAATCTTTTCATCTTTTCACATATTTAAAGTGTTTTCAAGGAGATTTTAATATATTTTTTCTTTATTTTTGTGTGGTGGGTTGGTCTAAATAAATTAAATTATCACCTTAATAATTGGAAATTGAAACCTACTTGACTATTTTTTTTACATCTGTCCAATCTTGTGTGTGTGTGTGCATGTGTGTGTTACTGGGAATTGAACCCAGGGCCTTCTACCTCTGAACTATACCCCCAGTCCTATTTTATTTTGAAACAGGGTCTGGCTAAGTTACTATGGACTGGCCTTAAACCTGCGATCCTCCTGTCTCAGCCTCCTAAGTACTAGGATTATAGGCTTGCTCTACCATGTCCGGCTCTATCCAATCATTTTTTATATTTTGTTGATTACTTATCTTTTATAATGTCTTTTTATTTCTTTAAATATTTTGTGTCCTGTAATTATAGTTCTGAGGTCAAATAGATCCTATTTGGTTGAACGTAGTATATGAAAGTTGGAAGACATAGATTGGGGGTGCTTTTCTCTAGGGGATATTTTGTATTTGCTTCTTGCCAACACCCAGCTGGTATTATTCGTTGGGAGACCATTTTCTTTCCTACAGGATCTTATTTTAATGCAGTGGTGAGCACCATACTGGCATTTGCTCTATACCAACTTTAATCTTCTCTTTGGCTTATTGATCACAATTCAAGGATCAGTTTACTGGTTGATTTTATCTTTATGTCATTTTCTTACTTCTTTATGAAACAACTACATGGAACATGTTTATATTTTTTCTCTCTAGGGATGTAGTCATATTTCATGGCTGAGAGGAAATAGAAAGGAAGAATTTGAACTTTTGTGGACTGTGTTTTGGGGTTTTATTTTTATTTTTTTCACAATTTTTCTCCTGTACTTCTGACCATTGGAGATCTTCATTATTATTATGACACTTATCCCTGCCTAAAATTGTATTTTATTATTCACCTGTTTATTTTCTGTCCCTTCCATCAGAAAGTAAACCCAAAGGTATGGAGAAGTTTTTCTTGTTCTTTATTGAATCCCCATGCCTGGTGTGATGCCTGGCGTGATGCCTGAATTACAATGGATTCCTGTTAAGTGTTTAGCAAATGTGTGATCAGCGAAGTAAAACTTTGAGCCTATTGATGAAGTTAATAGGTAAACAGCTATTCAGTTGGAGCTGGTTACTGTCTTCTACTACGGAAAGTCTTGATTCTGTCCCAAGAGCCTTCCTCATGTATTACCTTTGTCTGTTGCTCTAGAGCTTTCAGCTGACAATATCTAGTCAATAATCTGTTTTCATGAATGTGACAAGTGTATCCCAGAGAGTGAATGAGGTTTTCTTATGGTCACCTAGCTAGTTTCTGGAAACAAAACAAAACAAAACTTGAATTACAAGTCTTGACTTGACACAAGGTCTGTCTTTGTGTCAATCATTCTTCATTTCTTGTAACTTTAAGAGGCCTGCTCATTCCCTACCTGATTAGTATAAGTCCCAAATGAGGAAAATAAATGGAGCCCCAGTGGG
The DNA here is from genome assembly GCA_004027185.1 of Glis glis. Taxonomy (NCBI): domain Eukaryota; kingdom Metazoa; phylum Chordata; class Mammalia; order Rodentia; family Gliridae; genus Glis; species Glis glis. Next base: position 4,788 of record PVJS01006725.1, read on the forward strand.
ATTCACTTGAAGGTTGAAGAGATTTCCAGGTCAAGCTATGAGCCGAACAGAAGAAAGAAATTGTGCAGAGCAGGTTCTGAAACCACTTTTAAAAATTATACTTTTCTGACCACTGAAAAGGCTTGTTCTTATTTATAAACGCTGGTCAGAGAATTTGAGCGAGGTAGGAGACTAATGGATGCCATTCTGAATGAATACTACTTCTCCAATTTGTGAAACATAACATCTAAGCAAATAACAACCTTTCACTGCTTGATTCTGGTGTAGGGAATCTATACCCACCTCTCATTTCTCTTCTAAAAGCCTCTGATAAATATGACTCATTTTATATCTGTGTCAGATAGATGAGTAACATCAGACCATTGTATCATTTGTGCGCCTTTGAAATCTCTCTCTGAATTTCTCTTACCTCGTCAAATCTGACACTGCATTTTAAGGATAAATTGTTCTTAACAATCTTTGCACAAACTATATAACAAGTTGATTCCCACCCATTTTTATTTTCCATTTTAACAATTTCAGTAGAAATTGCTTATATGGTAGGGCACTCATCAAATAAACCCACATTTTGACACCCACGTTAATATCAACAGAGACCATTCAATAAGCCATTTTCTTATGAAGAAGAATGAAGAATTATTGAATGGTAGAATAATCTGTGTTGCACACCAGGTGAAATGTTACCTTGTGAGAGAGGGAGACTCTAGACCCTGGAGGGGTTAGGAACCTGCTGAGGCATGGGAAGGGGCAGGTGTTCCTGCTGCTGCAAACATCTCAGGACGCTCTCTTGGTTCTGCTAACACCCTGGTGCATGGGATGGCAAAGTCAAAATAAAACAGGTCCTTGTTTGGGGGAGAGATGAGGAAAGCTGGCCTCCTCCCCCATGACTCACCCAGCTGGCTGGGAAGTTGAGGGAGCCTTTTTTTAAGACTGGTAGGAGAGTGGAGGAGGCAAGAGAAAAGCTCTGGAAGGCTATGCAGAAATTGATTCTTCTAAATAGTGCAGAGGAAGGTACGTATGTGGAAGAGATGGAGACTTGGTCTTGCCAGAATGCATGCCAGACTGTAGAAAAGTGTTAGTTGGAGAGATATGCACCTAACATAGATTGTCAAAGACCTACAAGGGTTGGCTGACAGAGTTGCCCGGGATCCATCTGTGCTCATCTTTTCTAGTTCAGAGAGTATCAGAACAGGACCTGCAGCCTACTCGATGCTCAACAAATTCTACTTTGGAGGTGTTGTGGAAAAATAGAGTGTGCTTCCTCTGACAGGTCCCAAAGCCACATGGATCCCAACTGCCTCTATCTAATCATTTGGGTATAGACAAATTATTTCACTTCTCTGGGCCCCAATTTTCTAATCAGGAAAATGGAGGTAATGCCCATCCTGTACATCTCCCTTCTGCAAAAACTGAACCAAGTAAAGTGAGAAACTGGGTATAATGATGTGTTGTTTAAAAAAAAACAGTTCAAAGTTTGGTGACAGTGACAATGACTATAATAATGTCACTAACTACCTCTGAAGGCTCATTTATCAGGCATAAAGCTAAGGATTTTCAGTTAGATTATATGATGTATTCTCATATAATTCACATGAAATAAGTATTTTGTAGCGAAGGGCACGGAAGCCCAGAGAAGACTCTCAAGGTTGAGTTGGACATATAAGTGGTAAATTATGTGTTGGTTCTAGGGTTTTTCCTCTTTTCTTTTTTCTCATGAACCTCTCATTCTTATTAGCTAATACTGATTGAGCTTTTACTATAAGCCAGACACTACTCAATGCATTCTATATATTTCACTTCATTTAATCCTCATAATGCCACTCAGAGGGAGAAATTAAATATTGCTATCATCACTTTACAGCTGAGAAAATAATATCATCCCCATTGTTATTATATTCCTTGCACTTGAGGCCGGCTCCAGCTCTTGGAAAGCTTTCCTCTAACTGGGTCACAGAGGGTTCCAGCTGCCCACCCACTACTGGCCCCACAGGGATCCAGGAGATGCTATTTATGTCTCCTGCCCATCCCACAGAGCCTGGCACCCAGCTCCCTGGGGGAGGACTGCTCTTTGGAATTCCTGGCACCGACTCCGATCTCCTCCTCCTCATACGCTGCTCATCTCTCCCAGTAATGCCTGTGTTCACTTTGTCTTTTAGCTTAGGCACAAAGCACGCATGGCCCAAGCTTAGGGGTCCCACACTGGTTGGGTGACATCTAACCCATGCATCTGGTATTTCATGCTTTGCAAAGTGGACTAAAAAAGGATCGTCAGAGGCAGGATCTTCACCTGCAGCCAACCCTCTGGGAAGGCTTGTTGAAACGGCTTCTCCACCTACCAAGACCATGGTTTCTGTACAGCTGGGTTTGCTATATATCCATGGGGCATTTCCTTCCCCTTTCTGCAGTCCCTCTGGCATTGGGGAGCTGGTAACCTAGGAAATGATGGGGTGTGGGGGAGGAAGGCTCCGGCAGGGCTGAGTTGCCAGTGTGATTGTCAGCCTGGTGGGCTGACTCCAGAGTGGTAGGTGTGCGAGAGGGTGGGTGAGGGTGCTGGGAGCGTGCATGCCTGTGCGTGCTGGGATGCTGGCACAGGGGTGTGGGTGTGATTGCGGTATGACTGATGCACACTCAGGATAATTGTCAGGCAGCTCGGATTTTTTTTCCTCTGCCTTTTTTTCTTCTTTCTTTTTTCCCTTCTAATTTATAGTAGGCAAAGAAATCCTCCTCTGCATCAGCAAGGTAATATTTCTGAAAAGTTTCCAAGGGGATGAATTATGTGCTTTCTCAGTTCCTCAGTGTTATTGGTTCTCTAAGGCTTTGTGACTAAGATGTCTTAATGAGGGGATTGGGGTTTTGAGGAAATTTGGGAGGCCAGCCTTGCCTACTTTTCATCATAAAAGGGATGGAAGTCCAATGATTTTGGAGAAAAATCATGTGTAGAGGTCAATGTTAGTTTTTTAATCCAACCTCCATATCTTATTCCAAACTTTTGGTAGTACTAGATCCAAATTTGCTTAAAAAGATCCCACCCTTATTCTCAATACATGAGTTTAGGTCAGACTGACCCCATAACCCAGATCCAAGCCCTTCAATATATACCATGTGACTTACTACAGTGCCTGGTTCAGGGATGGGCCTGAGACTTGATCCAACCAATGAGCGTCATATTTAAAATTGAGCTGTTGGAGAATAGAGGAGGTGTTTTTTGATCCTGGAAGTAAAAGACACAATTTTAGAATTTGGGGCAATAGGGTTATGGGGAAAGTCTGCATGAATATGGAGTTAATATTAAAAGACTCAGAGAAAAAGGGAAGGAAAGAGTCTCAGTGATGTCACCTGAGCCCTTGGATTCAGCGGCTCTTGAGGCCGGTTCTAGACCTACATTTTTTCATTCTATGAACCAATAAGTTATTTTTCTGCTGCAGTCAGTTTGAGATGTCCTTATAAATACTTTTATTGGTGCATTGTAATTATACATCATATTGAGGTATAGAGTGATAGGAATATACATGCACACAACACTTGGAACATTTCCCTCCAGGCCCTCTCCCTCCCCCTATATGTCATTGAGATTGGTATTGATAATTTCACATATATACATACATAGCATTATTTATTTATTATTATTATTTGTGTGTGTGTGTGTGTGTGTGTGTGTGTGTGTGTTATAGTACTGGGAATTGAACCCAGAAGCATTCTACCTCTGAGCTACATCCCCAGACTGATTTTATTTCTTATTTGGAAACGGGGTCTTACTAGGTTGCTGAGAGTCTCACTAAATTGCTGAGGCTGTCCTTGAACCTGTGATTCTCCAGTCTCAGCCTCCCAAGTACTAGGATTATAAGCATGTGCCACCATGCTCAGCTTACATAGCATTATTTAAACTGTTATCTTTTTTGCTGCCACAGAAAAGCAGTGCTTTTCAATTGGGAGCATTTTGCCAGTAGGGGACATTTGGCAAGGTCTGGAGATATTTTTGGCTGTTACCATGAGGAAGAGGTGCTACTGACATCTGACAGGAAGAGGCCAGGGATGTTGCTAAACGTCCTACAGTGTACAGAACAACTCCCCATAACAAAGAATTATCTGGTCCAAACTGCCCCCAGTGCCAATATGATATTGACAAACCCTGCCACACAGGAAGTTGTAAACATCCCTAAAAGGCAAAAAGTCTGCTTTTTCTCTTTTCCCCACCAGGGGATAGTTCCTCTTATCATGCTAAAATCTCAAATTAAAGACCTATGGGGGACTCTGAATCTTCTTTCATGCCCCCGAAGTGATGCTGTGTGACTTAGCTCCCATGGCTTTCATTTCAATGTGAAAACTGAGAATAGGTTCGGGCCAGATAAAGCCCCTGAACTTTCTACATCTGGTCTGGTGATCTCATTTCAATGTCCCAGAGTAAGAAATTCTGCAGATTCTTATTCTCCATCCATCATTCACTAAATACCTGTGAGCGTGGTGCCAGGTGTGAAGCTAAGCACTTCACAGGCATTTCTCATGACAGGCTCTTTATTGTCTTGATCCACGTGGGGCACGGGAGTTGATATGTCCTCCTGTATCCCCATCTGGGTTAAGAGGTCTAAACTGAAGTCCCAAGGAGGTTTTGTACACTGTTCTGTCTTGATGAACTGGTCTTCCGTCTGTTGTTCGCCTCATGTGAACAACATGTCTTTCCCTGAAGCAAATACACATTGAATTCTGGCATAGGTCATTGTAGAAATGCCACAAGTGGCTGGAGTGTGATTTAAATACTAAAATGTGATTTGCCTCATTTACTTTGTTAACACTTGTACTGATGGTGCAAAATTAATTGGAAGAGGGGGGCAAAAAATGTTGATACATTAGACTAAATATAGGCAGTATCCCTCAACTGTACTAGAGGTTAGTGTATTCTTGACAACCATGAATTCATAGGAAAGTGCTATATTCTCGTGTGCAAGATTTGGTGATATGCCATTGGAGATAGAGGGGCTGAGGGGTTTGAGGTGTTTTAACTTGTGTGTGTGTGTGTGTGTGTGTGTGTGTGTGTGTGTGTGTAGGGGGTGACTCCATCCTCTCAGTGGACCCTGCCACATACTCTTGACGTAGGCAAAAGTTTTTGTATAGAATGCTACGTGTCAATGCAGCTTGGAACAGCAATGGATCCATTATTGGCATGTTGTGTCTTCCTTATTTGTAGATATTTAGAGTTTTCCCTGATCGACTTTCTCTGTCAATGGTCTTCTTCCCCATTCAGTTGCTTCTGGAACACACAGGAGAGAGGGGGATGCTCAGGTGTCTCATCCCATGAGTAGATGGCTGGGGAGAAAAGGCAGTGCTCTGATATTTGGACCTGTTGCTAATTTTTCTCCAGAGTATCTAAAAGTGATCATCTTGCTGCTACAAAAAATTGTTTTCCCTCATTTTTCTGTTTTACATTTAAGGAAACTGAGGGAGAGAACAGCTGATACTTCTCTAAGTCATCTAAGTTCATCTAAAAAATGAGATAAAGGAGAGAGTCAAATCCAGTTCAATCTGTCACCAAAGGATGCTTTTGACCACTGTGCTAAACTACCTTCTATCCCATAATTTGGAGTATTGGATTTGGTTTAGCATTGACCTCCCCACATTACCTGGTGAACACCTTAGTACTTCCCACTTATAAAACTCACTGTAATTATTGAGAAATGGAGTGAGTCAGAAGAAGCCAACACCCTTGGGTACTGAACCTTCTTTCTGTATGACAGATTCACTGAATGACCTGGGTTTGGTAGCATAAAATCAGGAAGCAACTTCATTTTTTTTATGTACCTCTTTATTTCTAATCTGTGGATTTAATACCACTCTGTATTATTTATGCATTGCCACATAACAAGCTATTGCAAAATTTAGCAGCTTAAAATTATGAACATGTGCTTTTTCACACAATTTCTTGACGTCAGGAATCTGGGAATGGGGTAGTCAGGTGGTCCTGGCACCAGGACTCTAATGAGGCTACAATTCAAGATATTATCCAGAAATGTAGTTATTTGAAGACTTGAGTGGTGCTATAAATCTCATCTCATCAAGATGGATCAATAATATGTCTCTAGGTAGAAGCCCTGAATTCCTCACCGCATAGACCCTGTAGGGCTGCTTCTGTGTCCTCATGGTACATGTGCAGCTGGTTTCTACTGGAATGACTGATACAAGAAAGAAGGAGAAGATGGGATGCCTTTTATACCCTAGTCATATACTATCACTTCTATTGCATTCTATTCCTTACAAAGAAATCACTACATTTAATTCATACTCAGGAGGAGGGGAATTAAGCCAGGAGTGGTGGCACATGCCTGTAATCCAAGTACTTGGGAGGCTGAGACAGGAGAATCGCAGGTCCCAGGCCAGCTTCAGTAACTTAGTGAGACCTTCAGCAACTTAGTGAGACCCTGTTTCAGAATAAAAATGAAATTAAAAAGGGCTGGGAGTGTAGCTTGGGAGTAGAATGCCCCTGGGTTCAATCCCCATTACCAGAAAGTAAGTAAGTAAGTAAGTAAGTAAGTAAGTAAATAAGTAAGTAAGTAAGTAAGTAAATAAATATATAAATAAATAAAAAAGAGGAGGGGAATTAAGCTCTGCCACTTGAAGGAAGGAGGATCAGTGAATTTGTGGACACATTTTAAAGCCACAGCATACCGATTCCCTGAAGAAAGTCTCACAAGTATAATAGGGACGGTTCATAATTCCTCTGGTTATTGTCCGAAAGAAAAACTGTCCATCCCAGTCTAACAAAAATTCTCACTTAGTTTTAAGCTCATTTCCTCTCACTTGGGCTTGTTCACTAAAGGGAAGGAAGAATTTGGTTGACCATGCCTTCTTTCTCTCTCCATCTTTCATCTCACCCCTTTGCTATACTGATGGCCCCTCTGGAGCCAGGCATTGGTGGAGTGGGGCAGGGAGATTCAGAAGGCACGTCTGGTTTGCTGATTCTGGTTTGGTAGTGCCAAAGTCAAACACAGCCTTTTTTAGGGTCCTCAAGGTTTCTTCTTGTAGGGACCTCTTCCTCTTGCAGATAAAACGATGAAAGTGAGATCTTCTCTGCATGGTCACTTGTAACTTTATCCTCAATTTCTGTCCTCCATTACTCTGCCCCTGAGTCCACTCTGGCCACAGTCAACCTGTTGAGTACTTCTCTGAAGAATCTACTCATTTAGTTTTAGATGAGAGAGAAATAACCCTCTCCCTCCCAACATTGATAGTGATGGTTAGTTATTGAGAACATTTACATGTGGCATAATAGAAAAATTTTTCCAGGTAATTTTTTCCCTTAAAACTTCAACCTCAAAGTGGTTAATGAGCTTAAGACTAAAAATAAAATATTGCCATCTCTAACATCTCTATTATGAGGCCCGATGCTGTCTGTATTGTCTTCAACTGTTGAAGTCTTAATAGAACTCCAAGAGAATAGAATATATCTAACATCTTATTACATTTGTATTAAGTGACTAATAATTCCTCAGATATTAGATTCTAAAACATTAGCTTAGATAACTAATCTCCTTGAAATGGACCTGAGAAATTTTATCTCCATGATCGAAAGCAACAGAACTTGGATTCCAAAACTCTTAATGCACTTGTTAATTTTAGACTCAGATTTGGTCATGACTATGGATTAGCTTGGGGGAAGTATAAAATTCTATATCAGTATAATCCTTGAAAAAAATCTCAGCTCCGTTCTTCCCAGCAGAGTGATGTGCAGGCAAAGATAATCATCTTTCTGAAGGGCCCTATCAACTCTTTGGAAATCCTGGTTTAATCACAAGCCATAGAGGATCCACACACATTTATTATTGATACAGCACTTAGCCCTATGGCTTCCCAATACTTTCCCTGATAGAAATCTGCCTCACCCATTGTATTTACTTTTCTAATGGAAATTAACTTTGGAGGATGTCATGAGAAATCAGTAGACTCAAAATCCTGCCGATGGCTTGGAACTTTCATTCCACTATCTCTCTGAGATATGGGACCAAAGATATGCTTTATGGACAAGGGCGTATATCTTTCTGTCTGTGCTGAAATACTTTGAGGCCCCATTTAAGTGCCTCTTATGTCACTTATCTATGATAGAGTTTCCTGCATTTGGATTATCTTTCCTAATAGAATGAATGCTTCTATATTTGCATCCCAATTTTATAATACTCTTCTCCTTTCCCTACTCCTCACACCCAGAAACAGAGTAACAGGTGTATAGTGGACTCTTTTATTATTTTTTATAGTACTGGGGATTGAACCCCAAGGGCATTCTACCTCCAAGCTATACCCCCAGCCCTTTTAATTTTTTATTTGAAACAGGGTCTTGCTAGGTTGCTGAGAGTCTTGCTATGTTTCTGAGGCTGGCCTCGAACCCATGATCCTCCTGTCTCAGCTTCCCAAGTACTGGGATTACAGGTGTGCACCATCATGCCTGACTTAGTGGACTCTTTAATCATGTATTAACTTGGGTATATGACTGGATGAGAGACTAATAAGATGAACCACTGGGAAATTAAAGTGTAGAATATTATCAGCAAATCCACTTGACGCAACTCCATACCGTCCTTCTAGATTCCACTTTGTCCTCTTCCTCCCCTGCTTCATGAAGAGCAGAGGCTGGGAAGCTGCCCAACTAGTCACAGATGATTAAAAAGCAACAGTGTTCAGCTGGAAATCTGGATTTGTGAGATAGTGACTCTGATAAGTTATCTGGATGAAACTTGGTCAAGCAGTGCTGATATGGCTGGCTTACAGAGAGAAGAACCGAGGCTGAGCACAGAGAGGAACAGAGGCAGGTATGGCTCAGTCCTGGAGGGAATGGCTTTGTTGTTCCTGATGACCTTGCAGTTCCCAATGACTTTTCAATGCCTGGTTCTGGTCTCTGCATTTCCACTCCCAAACTCAGAAGTGCCCCTCTCCAGGTCTGAGCATGGCTAAGTCCTCTCGTCATTCTTATCTCAGCTTGAATGCCACCTTCTAGCAGAAGCATCCTGTCCGTAAGAGCGTCTGTCTATCATGCTCTTCAGTTCAGTCCACATGGCTGTGTTTTCCTCATTCCATTGAACATAATGGGAGATTTATCTGTTTGAGTTTTCATTTTACTTGTTTATTATCAGATTCCCTTACTAGAATTCACCACATGGCAACAGATAGCTCCTCTATTTGGCTCACTACTCTCTTCTGAACACTGTTCTATATGGAGGTCGGAATAAGTAGTTTTTTTTTGTTGTTGTTGTTTTTGATTTTTGTGATACTGGGTATTGAAGCCAGGGGCATTCTACCTGAGCTAGACCCCCAGTCCCTCTTTATTTTTTGTTTTGAAACAGGGTCTTGCTAGGTTACTGAAAGCCTTGCTGAATTGCTGAAGTTGGCCTCAAAACTGTGATCCTCCTGTCTCAGCCTCCCAAGTACTGGGATTGTAGGCCTGTGCCACCACACCCAGCTTGAATAAATAGTTTTTAAATACATAATGGCTATAATAAATGTTCCCAGTTACTTTTGCCATTTTGAGACGGCTCCTTTTATTCCAGGCACAAAATGTCAACATCTAGGCAGAGTGGCTATAGAGATTATTGTTGCCCATGTTGGTGAAATGTGTCCTGTGATGATCATCCATTTCAGTTTTTCCACCAATTCCAAAAGCAGAACCCTATAATAGACCTTAGTTACATTTATCCACCCCTGGTTTGTTATATCTGCTCAACCTTTTAATTTCCATTTCACTCCAATCATGACTTTTTATGTTGATCCACATCTATAGACTACTGGGGATTGTTCCCACATTTCTCTTTATTTTCCCCATTCAAATTGAGTGCCATCTTTAAAGTTATTCAGGTCCTTTGGAAATGGTGGGGGGTGAGGGTACTGATTTAACTTGGTCTGAAATCCTTTTTTATATAATAGTCAGGAATAAATTATCACTTCATGCATGTGTCTAGTTCTCTCCTGTTCAGTATTGAAAACCTTCTGAGAGAGTGTCAGGGAGATAGACGATGTGCATCGCTGCACATGCCCCATCTAGGAAGGAAATGTGAAATTCTCCCTTATAAAGGTCTTCTGGAAACCTAGAAGCACTCAGAGTTGTGCGGTGTAGATGTGGTGATGAGTTCACCATGTGACTCCTTCATGCAGTGTGTTCAGTCTATTGATCTCCTACTGGCAGTGAGGAGCCTGCACGCTGTCTCGGGAATGAGCTGTGGGAGTGCATTGTGCCTTTCTGAGGTACTGAGCATGTGGGGGCTGCGTGCTGTGGAGCAGGCTCCGAATGAGTCATATGTTGGTTAGGAATGTTCCTTTGAATCTTCTGCCTGTCTTTTCAGTTTCATATTACTCCTAAGTACCTCTCCAACAGCTCACACTTCATCTCAAAGCTTAGAATGCCCAGGCTTCAGATGACCAAGGCAACTGAGTCATGCTCCAAAAGATTATGATTAGGAAATAGTACAGTGTTATCACCTTTCTTGTCCCCCTCAAAAAAAAAAAAAGTGTCACAGAGAGTCAGAATGGGCTGAAGAGTGGACTTCTAAAGTTGAGTTGAATTTGAATCTCCCTTCAGTCATTCCCTAGCTGTGGGAGCTTGGACAGTATCCTTCACATCTCTTTAAGCATTATATTTTTATGTCAAAGCATACCAGACTAAATTACCTTATAAGGTTGTGGTCATAATTGAATAAAACATCATATGTATAACTGTCTGTTGCAGTGCAGGTATGGGTAACGGTAGTCACTACCCTTTTTACTGGAGCCTCGATTTCCTTATTAATAATAAGAACAGCAGTACTATCTCATTTTCTTGAGCACTTGCTATGCCAGGCACTGTCATAACTACTTTAATTGTTGGAGTAGATATGACCTCTATTTTTCTGTATTAAAAGGCTCCTAAATTCTATGCCCATCTTGAAAGCTACTTTTCTTAGCCTCTTTGAAACTAAGTACAGCCATGTGACAATGCTCTACCTAAAGATTAAATGCAGAAGTCTGCTGAGGATTTTGGGGAAAGCGCTGTAGCCCCTCATTACTTCTGTTTTCTGCCTGAAGTGCAGATATGAGCCTAGGGTGTATGAGCCTTCTGCTTCCCGTCAGGCAGCAATAAGGATGCAAGGCTCATATAAAGGGCAATGGAGCAGGAAGAGAGAAGGAGCCTGGGGCATCGTGGAGCATCTGTACCAGCCCTGGAACACCTACCTATAGACTTTGAGTTTATTGAATACATGGCTTCTATTTGGTTAAATTTTTAAAATTGGGTTTTTTATACATGCAGCCCAGATTCAATCTCCAAACCATATAGATGTATTTTCTTATTTATTACCAAAATTTTGACATTATGATCAAATCCATTTTATTCTAAGGGTAAATATTGAGACAGAAAAGCTAAGCAACCTGTCCAAGATAATATGTTATGTGCCTAGAGAGTGAATCAGGGATTTGAATGCATGCTTTAACCAGAAAAATATAAAATTGGGATGACATTCCTTACTAGTTAACAAATCTTCAACATGATGTTTCTATTCTACATGTTTTTTCTAACTACTTGCTCTTGGAAAATCAGCTTGAAATTCTCCAAGGCTGAGCCACATATGGTGGTGCATGCCTGTAATCCCAGTACTTTGGAGGCTGAGACAGGAGGATCGCAGGTTCAAGACCAGCCTCAGCAACCTAGCGAAACTTTCAGCAACCTAGCAAGATCCTGTTTCAAAATAAAGAATAAAAAGGACTGGGGGTGTAGCTCGGAGGTAGAATGCCTCTGGGTTCAATCCCCAATGTCTCCCTCCCCCCAAATTCTACCAGACTGGAAAACTATTGGAAAATATTATTTGAGCTTGCATGGTAGTTTGGGTATCAACTAGCTGTATGATCCTAGCCCAGTCACTCAACCTCTCTGGTCATAAAAAGCAGTCATGGTTCCAGTAGTATCTCTAAAGTTCTTCTATTTTTATTTGCCTGTGATTCTAGAAAAACAGTTCAACATATTTCCAACTATCCATTTAGCTAATCATCAGATTTTTATTTAATCTAGTTCTATCTCATATATCCCGTAGGTACTAAATAAATATTAATAGATAATTGTGCTAGGGACAAGGCAACCTGTTTTGATTTATTTACTTTTCTTTCGGGTCATTGACTGCTGCTTCTTTGTATTTCCATCCAAAGCTCAACATCTCATTAGGAGGTTTGGAGGAGATCATCCAGTTGAGATATAAAAACTAACAAACATTGCTTTCAAAGTGTGAAGCTTGCTTCAGTCAGGTCAGAAGCAAAAGGAACAAGCTAAAGGACCTACAAAGTCATATTTGGGGGAAAAAGACAAATTTTCCCTTTTTTGAAATAATGAGGTTGGTATGTAGATTCAGAGAAACAGTCTTCAAATAAGAAACAGAAAACCAAAGCAACTTTACTTGGAAAGAAGAAAGCAAGGTGGTACGCACAGAGGCTGGAGTATGTAGTATTATATTTGAAGCATTTTATAAAGATAAGTAGACTATTAAAGACTCATAATAAATATAATTAATAATACATAATTAATAATACTCATATTAAAAATGAGTATTATTAAAAGATAATATGGTAGATTATAAATGATAGAAATATGTTAGGTGATTTAAGTAGGTAGAATGGCTCTGACTTCAGCAGACTTTTTTCTCTGGGGTAAGTCATGTCAAGAAATAGTGTTAGAACATGCTAAAAAGCTAGGCATGGTGGCACACACCTATAATTCTAGTACTTGGGAGGCTGGGACAGGAGGATCACAGCTTCTAGGCAAGCCTCAGCAACTTAGTGAGGCCCCTCAGCAACTTAGCAAGACCCTGCTTCAAAATAAAAATAAAATAGGTCTGGGGGTATAGCTCAGAGGTTGAATGCCTCTGGGTTCATCTGATAGTACCAACACCAAACAAAAAAGTTGATAAATAATGCTGCAATATTTCTATGGGACAGGGTCTTCATGAGGTCCTTGTAGCAAATTTAAAGTTTGAAGTTTTAATAATATAGGGTGGCGTTAGCATAGAGAAAAATCAGCATGAGATAACAAAGATAGTATGGAATTTGGAGCCACAGTTACTTTCAAGGTCTTTATCTAACTAACTTGCTGACATATCTGAGACTCAATTTACTCATATGAAAATGGAACTAATAGTATGTGATGGTAGTGTACACTATATGACAATAATATATGTAAATCTTCTTGTGAAATAACTGATACGTAGTATTTGTGCAGTAAATAGTTCTTTCTTTTAGTAACAATAGGTAAATTTTCTTCTCTCGGCTAATGTGGATTTCAATTTTATTTGGTATGATTCTATTTGTTAGGATCCGATTTTTATGCAAAGAGAATCTGAAAGAAGAATACATTTTGTGCACTTCTATAATGAAAGTTGCACTAAACAACATATTAAATTTCTTTTTACAGAGCATTTTCAGACTGCTCATCTCATCCCTGTAACCAAAGTTTGTACTTTCAGGGGATTTTACTATTTGTTTAGTGAACTTCACTTGACCTCATTTTGAGGGGCTAGAATGGACTAGATGTGAGGAACAAATGCTATTTCTCTAGAGCAGACATGTTTATCGCACTATGTATAGAAGAAAAGTAAATTACTTTATTAGTGGCATTATGGACATTCCAGATTTAATTTAAAACATGCAGTGACTGAAGAAGCCTGATTGTGTTTCTTAGGTACAATATAGCTATTAATTATTTTATTAATTACTCCCTGGGAAATGGAAATTTTAGACTCTGAACACAATCTGTATGACAAAAAGATGCACAACACTTGGAGAATCATTTGAATAAATATTTGTTTTGCGCATTTTTTAGGACATTTTAATGCTCACATTACTCAGGGTTACTAATAGAATTTAGTTGGTACATCTGTTCTGGACAATTGCACAATGGCTAGTCCTGATTCTGATATACAGCTTTAATACATACATAAATCTGGAGAATATGGGTAGGGAGTATATGAAGAGGAATTTAGGATCTTTACTGAGTATTCTGTATACTTCAGACTCTAACAAGAGGGAAACTCCATCCTGAAAACTTCTTTATAGTAGCGACTGGTGTTCTTCCTGTGTTTACAAGAGAATCAGGGGGAAGTGGCCTTCCAAAATAACTTGACAAAGGGAAGAAAAAGGTATTCCAAAATCAAGGGCAATATTGTTTTCATGATGAGTTCTTTTTCTAATTTCAAGAAATATGAAACATACATTACTTTTTATTTTATATGCATTTAATTTCTTATAATTGTTTTGTGTGTCAGCTACTTTTTGATTGCTGGCTGTACTGCTAAGACCAAGATGACAAGGGTTTGTGCTTACATTATGGGCAGAGTGCAGGAAGGAAAATGGCACTGATCTGGGAAAGAGCTACATAAGTAAGATAATTTTAGCCCGTGATATGTGACGTGAAAAAAATAATACAGGAGAAGAGGAAGGTGACTAAGGAAAGGAGGAACTACTTTTTATGGCTGGCCAGAGAAGGCAGCTCTCTGAGAAGGGAAACTTGGAATTAATTAAGGCTTTAATGATGAGAAGGAGGCATAGACATTATGATGAAAGGTAGAGGTGTTTCCAGAAAACAAAGGAAATGTAAAGTCCCTGATGGGAAAGGAATTTGGTCTACTCAAGAAACCCAGAGAATACTGGCTAAGGGGCCAGCCAGAAGTGTGGAACTGTGAGCTCTTATTGAATTCAATTCACTTAAATAAAACTTGTTTCATAGAAGAACACTCTAGGCTGTCATTAGAACCAAAGCTCTCAAACACCAGGCCTTGGTTCTGCCGTATTAGAATAATCCAACAATCAGGCCTTTATAGACCTTTGGGATTTCAGGCTAGCAATATATTCTTAATGAAGCTTTTCAAATATTTCTGATGTATAACTAGCAATAACTATTGCCCTTGAGGTCTCTGAAATCCTGCAGTGAGTACCCTTTGGAAATGATATGGAGAGAGTTACACTGTGAGGTCCAGTTATTAAAGAACTTAGATGCTGTTTGAGGATATGAGATACACCCAGGTGACTGTGGGGACCAACAAAAACTACAAAATGAAGTCCACATTAGGAGCCATTGCCTAGTACCATTGCCAAAAAGCAGAAGCTGTAGTCACTAGAGGCTGCCAATCACTGTGACCATTGTTATAGGAGAGGCTTTTACAAGTCGTGATGATGAAGATCCTTGTCAGATCTTTGAGATCCATCAATAAAGAGAAAAACATCTGCTTCTTTGAGATGCTGAAGAACTGGCATTTCTCATTGATGGTTACCATCACTGGGCTCGGTAGACATTTCTAATTCATTGGGATAGGGTGAATTAAAATTGCATTTTGATGAATAGTCTTATAATAAAAACAATTATAGTGATTCAATTTCAGAATTCTTCAAATCTGATATCTCAAGAGACTAGAAAAGATTGCTAGTATTTGCTGCACTCTTCTATAAGAGGGAAAAAATATGGAAATAGAGGAGGTTGTGGAATTTCTGGAGACAGATTCTTCCTAACCAGAGAAACCATGAAATAAACTCCATCTGCGTATTCCTGGTTTAACTGGAGTAGAGAAGTACACACTGAGTAGAGATATAATTACAGGCTATTGTAATTTCTGGTGACTGTTGCTACAAAGTTCCACACACTGGGTAGCTTAAAACAACAGATGTTTATTCTCTCAATTTTCTGGAGGCCAGAAGTCTAGAATCAAGTGTTGGCAGAGTCATGCTCTCTCTGAAGACTCCAAGGGAGGTTCCTTTCTTGCTTCTTCCTAGCTCTGGTGGTTGGAGGTAATCCTTGGCATTTTTTGGCTATAGATCAATTATGCCAATGTCTTCCTTTATCATTGTGTGAACTTCTCTGTAGGTGTCTTTGTGTCTCTTACTTTTCTTCTAAAGATACTAGTCATCAGATTAAGGCCTAGTCTAGCTTAGTCTAAACTCATTTTAATTTAATTAGTTATATGTTCAAAGACCCTATTTCCAAATAAGATAACATCCTGAAGTTCCACTTGGACATAAGTTTGTGGGGTTCAACACAATACATAGGCAAGTGTAAAATAACGTCTTTCCATCCTTCTTCAAAATATACAACTGAAAATGAGACTAACCAAAGGATGCAAATGGCCCTTAAATGTGAGACAGTAGTCATCCGTAAAGTCCATTAAAATAAATAATTGGTAATGGTTATTGCCCAGGTCAGAGAGACAAAGTAAATCTCATTTTCTTGGATTCTTGTACCATAATTCAGGACTGTTCACTTGAAAAAGATATGATTGAGGAGAACCAGATACTTGACCATCTCTTTGGGTCCTTTTAATTAGTTTTTTTTTTAATTAAATAAAAGCATAGCGATGTTGCTTGTGGAATGTATTGGACAGGGTTCACTAGATTAACAGAATTCACAGAATGAGTATATTTGAAAAAGGGATTTATCAGATGGGCTTACAGTTTGAAGCAATGTAGTCCCAAGTTCTGACTGCACATGGAGAGTCAGAGGAACCAGTAGCTGGTCAAGCGGTCTAAGAGCTGGAGTCTTAGGATCGGAGCAACCACTAATTCAGTCCCAGTCCAAGACGTGAAGATCAGGAAGCTCTTCAGAGAAACGATGGTGAAGTTTCAGTTCGAAGGGCTGGAGGCCGAAGATCTCAGATGAGAGCAGAAGATCAAGAAGCTCTTCAGAGAAACGGCGAAATTCCAGTTCTATGAGCCGGAGGCCGATGATATCAGGCGAGAGCAGATGCGTTTTCTTCGGAAAGAGTCGCGCATTGCTCTACGCAGCTTCTCCCTCTTATCTAAGTCCTGCACCTATCAGAATACTGCTGCCTACATTCAGGGCAGGGCTTTCTGTTTAATCTGCTGTTACACACCCAAAGTCACATGATCTTGGGTGTGTCATGATCAGGTCAAGTTGACAACCTAGATTGACTATAACATGGAATTAAAACATCTCACTATCATCCATTGAATGGTGAGACAAACTAAATGATGGAATTGGTTGGCCCGCTTTTAGTGAAGTTCAATAAGGTGAGACTTCAAAGTGACAGATCCTGAATGGTGAAAGGATCTGTCTTAGTCAGCATTCTCACTGCTATATTCTACTCTACTGACCATGAAACTTAGAAGAAGGAAAACTTATTTGCTCATGGTCTCCTTGGGGATTTTGGATTAAGTCTATGTGAGGCTGGGGACTGTGGATATCAGGGAATGGCACCTGGCAGTGGATAGAAAGAGAGCGCACGGGCTCTGCTGCTCATATCATGGAGGCTGGAAGCAAGAGAGAGAGCAGGGGGAGAAGGAACCAATATATAATCCCCATGGTCACACCCCCAGGGACCCCTCCTTAGCAACCAAGCCTTGCTTCCAACATTGATACCTTGTTTCTGTGAGGGCTTGGGGGACATTCCAAATCCAAACCATGATAGGGTCCAAGAAATTTTAAATCTGGGAACAGGTCGATGATAAGCTTTACATAGCTCTCTGTTTTTCCTCATTATTTTGTTCATATTCTGATTGCTCATATAAGCATCTGATTGTCATAAAACTCTGGACCAATAGTATAAAAGTATTAACTCTTCTAGTGGTACTCATGTTTGCACAAATCATCTTAAGCATAAGATGGAAAACTATGACGATCATCTGAAAGGATTCAGTAGAGTAGATAAAACAAAATTCCCAGCCCATAGTTCTGTATTATGATGGAAAATCTTTGTGAGCATCTTGTTTTCAGATCAGGAAAGGCTCCTTTATAACCAAATCATATGAAAATTCTAAATACTCGACCAGTAGGATGTAAGAGTCAGAGACTAGGGCTTTAGCAAACACAGAAGTAGGAGGGAAATTAATAATGATTGTTGCAAGTTGTTAAATAGCTAAACATCTTTCAAAAAGAATTTATCTGAAAATAAATCCTTTTATCCACACTGGAAGAACAAAGTGAAATTCCTTTATACATTCAATGCAGACATGAATTCTTTGATAATTTCTTTTGAGAGTGTTTTTATGGGTACTTTTGCCCCAATGTTAGTAATCTATGTGACTCCAGGGGTATAATACTTAGTAGGGGTAGAAATCTGAAAAATATATGATACTATTTTTATTGTTCATAGATTTAAAAAAATGGTACATTATAATTGTACATGAGAGTGAGATTCGTAGTGCACATTTTTTTATTAGAGATGTGGTTTATTTCTTAAAATAAGAAAACTTTTTGTACCTAATTAGTCTTTCATCAAGGGGATACACTGATATATTATTAAGCCATCCCATTTTCCTGAGAGACTCCAGCCCTTATCACTTGCTCCCTCTGTTCAGGTCTGCAGGCTTGCCATTCTCTGCCTCCCATGACCAAGCTTCTCTGGCAATAGATCAGGGATCACAAAGCAGAAATGGTCAAATGTGCAGTTCTGCTGACATAGCCTCAGAGGATGCTATCTTACTGTAATATTCAATCAGAGAAGGAGTACATGGTTGAAACCAGCTCCCAAACCTCAGAGCAATCTGCCTCCTGCTTCTGAAAGATCTATATGCTTTTAGCAATTGAGCCTCAGCAGCACACGCAGCACCAGAGAGAGGATAGAATTCTTGTTCTCCTTTAACCTCCAGCTGAATTTTATTTTAGGTCAAACCTAATTTTTTTCTGCATTCTGAACTATGGGCTGATGTTAATTTGTTAAGGTCTGGTTTAAGCTAATGACTTATTCATGCCAGGAAGACATTCCTCTCTACCTCTGTTAGTGGAGGGTGATATTGAGCGATTGCATGCATTAGGATGTTTAACTCCCTCCTTTGAGGCAGACATTTTTGGCTACTAGAATACACCAGATGTTACTGCAAAGGGGATGATGAGTGATGTTGGTTCCTTATTTGCATATAGAAATTAATTTTTGTAGACTAAAAAATGAGACAAAACAAGAATAGGAAGAGAGACACCTCCCAAAATATTGAAAAAAAGTAAATGTGAATGTCCATTAATAGTTGTAACTAGAATTATTTTTAATCTTCTTGAGTTTAAGTAGAGAAAAAGGAAGATAACCTGTGCTTTTCCAGGTAGGGAATTATGTAGCTCATAATTATTTTTACTATATTTTGAAACATTAGCTGTATCTTTCCTGGGGGATACCCACATATAAAGAGAAAAGTAATAAATAATTAGTAAATATGGGAAACAACCCAGCCCGCTCCCAACCTTCTATTAAACCCATGGAAATCATTCTATACTAGTTGATTTTTTATTAATACATACTATCTATCCCACTCTGGCTTCTGTGATGTCTAAAAGAATTACTAGTCACCCTAAGTGTGTGCATGTAAGATGTATTTTTAGAATATATATTAGGAAATCTATACTGTAGGAAGCTCTTAAGTTTTTAATTGCAGATGGAGGATTCAGGTCAAAAGAATAAATAATGTTGTTTCTACCAAAGTGAACTAAAGTGGTTGTTTTTCAAGTTTTCCAGTATGGGCTACTAGGGTTGATATATACTCCTTTGCTCAAGTTAAAACATATGTTCCCAATTATTGCTGTTTTCATGACCCAAACATCTAGTTTAGATGTTATGTGCAAAGTGAGAATTCCCTTTCTAATCCCTGCTAAGCCTTCCAAACTTGTGTTTATGTTTATGTGCAGAGAGACAGGGAGACATGACTCTTCATTTCAGTCCCGGCAGATTTCCAGTTCATTGTTGACTGCCACTAACCAGTTTCAAATGTAGAGAGATTTCTCCTGTCAAGCTTCACACTTTTGCATGCCTCCCACTCTGGTTTCTTGCCTTATTTTTTTCTATATTGTGCATAGAAATAGGGCCATTTGGTCTGTTCAAGATCAGAACTAATTCATTCATTTATGAAATTAAATATTTTAAGTACTGTATTGGATTTAATAGTGCCCCCCCCATTCATGCCTACCCAGGACCTTCACATATGACCTAATTTGGAAATAAGGTCTTTGCATCTAATTAGTTAAAATGAGACAACTGGTTTGGGACAGACCTTTATCCTACAACAATGATCTCCTCATAAGAGGGATATTTGGACACAGAGACACAGACACGTAGAGAGAAGAAGCCATGTGGTGATGGAGGCAGAGATCAGAGTGATGGAGCCGTGGGCCAACATATGGCAAGGATTGCCAGTAGCCCCTGGAAGCTGGAAGATTCTTCTCTTGAGCCTTCAGAGGGAGCATGGCTCTGTCAGCACCTTCATATTGCATGTCTAACATCTAAAACTGTGAGAGAATGAATTTCTGTTGTTTTAAGCTACCCAGTCTGTGATAATTTGTTACAACAGCCCTAGGGAACTAATACAAATACCCATTATGGGCCAAAAATTTTGTTAGGCATTGGATACGCAGCAGTGAATAAAATCAACAGACCCTGTTCTCCTGAACCCTGTTGCTGCAGAATATGATATTCATTAGTTTGGAAATGTGAAAGCACAATGTAAAATAATACCCAACATTTATTCAGTGAATATTTTCATTGTTTTTAAGAGAGGTTTACATGTATTAATATATTTAACTTTTATAACAGCTCTAGGTGGTGAATATTGTTATTCCTATTTTAGGAGTGCAAAATCTAAGGTTAATTAACTTTCCTGTGATAGACTAAATAATAATAGCCTCTGAAGCTACCCAGGTTCTAATTCCTGGAACCTGTGGTTGTTGTCTTAGAAGGATAAAGGAAGTTTGCAGATGACACTAAGTTTAGGATCTTGATCCAAGGCGGTTATCCTGGGTTACCTGAGTGGGCCCAATGGAGTCACAGGCATCCTTATGAAAGGGAGAGAGGAGGAAATTTGCTATGAAAAAGGAGATGTGGTGATGAAAGCAGAGACTGGAGTGATGTGGCCATGAACTATGGAATGCCAGCGGCCACCTGAAGCTGGAGAAGTGCAGGACCCAATTCTCCTCTGGGCCTCCAGAGTGAACAAGCTGTGCCATCCCCTTGGCTTTGTTTAGCATCATGATTCATTCCTGACTTTTGGCCTCCAGAACTGTAAGATAATACATTTCTTTTAAGCCACTATTTTTGAGGTAATTTGTCACAGCAGCAGAAGAAAACTAATACATCTCCCAAGGTAACATAGTCTGTAGATGGCAGAGCTGGGATTTGACTTACTTGGTTCCAATTATCTATGTGTTTGGTCATTAAATTTATTCCCTCTCAATCAATAAAGTTGAGATAATTCATTGTAGTTTAGTAAGACAGGGTGGTATATTGTCATGAACCCAGGTTTTCAGAGTTAGACTAGAATTCAAATACTATCTTTTAAATATACTGGTTGTTTCACTTTGGGCAGTTCCCAGAGCCTTTCTATGCTTCAGTTTTTGTAGTTGTTAAGTATTGTTTTCCTGTTACCCTACACTATAATTTATGAACATTGCATCCAAAGTGTCCAGTAAAGCATATCTTATGTACCAGACACTCAACTAAGGTAGTTGTTGTACTATCAAGACTTGGACATTCAAAACCACCCCTGCTACAAGAGGGATTTTAAACAATGGAGGAGAAACCCAACAGGTCATCAAATGTTCCTTATTATTCAGGAATGGACAGTGAAAGTAAGTTAAGTTTGACCACCTGTTTTGCTTTTAACCACTTTTGTCTTGTTTCAACATTCAAATCCAGTCTTTGGATTCTGGGTTATTCTCTTCTGATTCTGCATTACTCTGCCAGTCATTTTCCATTTGCTTTCATGTCCCTTCCCCTCCTGTCCCCTCATTTGCTCTTAAGCTTAGAGAACCAATCTTTGCTATTTCCCAGACTTGCAAGTTGGCTTTCCAATAAGTTCAGCCAGTA
This sequence comes from Glis glis, assembly GCA_004027185.1. Lineage (NCBI taxonomy): Eukaryota > Metazoa > Chordata > Mammalia > Rodentia > Gliridae > Glis > Glis glis. The sequence goes on from PVJS01006725.1 coordinate 26,564, forward strand.
GAAGCCCTGACAAGAGATGTGAGGGTAGGAGGAAGGAAGAGGGCAGAGTATTCCTTCTCTCCCTCCTCTTTTCCCTGTGACATCTCTGTTGGGGGCTGGATCTCTCTGTGTTTCTAGGTCCTGCTGTAAAACCTTTTCTTCGGTCCCCAGGTCTTGGGTTGATGCTAATACCCACTCCTTGATATTTTCTTTGTATTTCCATTCCTAAGCATTACTGTGGCTCTGCAGTGTTTTTAATTTTTGGGTTGCCTCATATCTCCCAATTGGCTTTCAACTAATCTAGACCTTTCTAATTAGTTCATGGCTCAAAACTCCTTCTTCTGAACTAGTAGTACTGTTTTGCTGTCTGTACCCTGACAAACAGAGCCTTCTTCCTCTCAAGCCCCACTTGTTATAGTTAGATATAAAGTGTCCCTTGAAATTGGTGTTTGGAGTTGGTGTAATTGAGTCATGAGGATTGTAATCTCATCAGTAGATAAATCCATTGTAATGAATTTATTGGGTGGTAGCCTAGACTGGTGGGGCATGGCTGGAGAAGGTGGGTCCCTGGGGGTGTGGCCTTAGGTATTGTATTTGTGTCTTTGAATCCCCATGCTTGTTGGCTCTCTCTGCCTCCATGATGTAAGAGCAGAGTCTCGCTTTCTCCCTCTATCTGCTTTCCACCACCATGCCCTGAGCTCCAGACCCTGGCCTCACGTGGACTGAACACAGATTCTCCAAAAGACTGTGTGCAAATAAATCTTCCTTCCTCTAAGTTGTGTGGTCAGTTGCTTTGGATTATAGAAGTGAGAAGAATGTTGACCGAGGCACCTCTTGAATTCCAATTCAAACGATGATTCCATGTCCTCTGCCCATCAAGTACCTTGGCATTCCTTCTGCATGTGCCTAGTTTTTCTTTTTGAATCCACCTTCATCAAGGCTCCTACCTTCTACTTCTTGCTTATTTTGTTTGAGTCTGTCTGTCTGTCTCTTCCTACCTGTTTCTTTTTTCATGAGTAACGATCTCTCTTAGGTAAGAGATAAGTAAGAGCCATTTTCCCTGATCCATTCCCTGATTCTCACAGTTGAATTCATTCTGCTTTCAAACCTTTTGGCTGCCACCTTTCAGCACTTTGACCACTCATTGTATACTTGGCAATGGAACTCCACAGTGAGTTCTCTCCTTTGCCTCTGTTCACTCCATGGCACCCACACTCATCTCAGTCCTAGCTCTAATCACATGTAGGTGTTTGTCTGCCTTACTAGATGGCAGTGACTGAAGCTTAGAGGCTTCCTTTCGACCCCATGTCCCTGGAGCTATGACAGTGTATACCCTAATTAAATGGATATAGTGTGAAGATAAGTTCTGGTTTAGTTTAGTGAGGCTGCGGTAGACTTAATTACTATATTCAAGGTCATATGGAAGATGCTGAGTTTTATAAGAATGTAAAATCTGAGAGTTGGGAGAATTCTAGAGACCCATCAGACATCTGGATGTTGGTTATTCTCCTCATGAATGAAAACTAGGAAACAGTTCAAATAATGCTATGTAAATATATGAAAGCATCAATGCCAATCTCAATAACGTGTGAGGAAGAGGAGGAAGAGGGGTGAGAACTGCAGGGAAACACACGAAGTCCTGTATGCATGCATGTTCCTATCACTATCTCATTATGATTTATAATTATAATGCATCCATAAAAGTATATTAAAAAAGAAAAATAGCATAAACTACAACAATTTATTTTAAAGTATGGTTTCAAATGGACATATGGAGGTCCATTCTGACTAGCAGGGTGACAACAACCCAAGACAGCTGACTGAAAGGTCTCTTATATTTCGGTCCTGGTCATCTGCATGAAAATAATAAACATTTCCCCATGCTGGGGGCTGTAGTTATGTACTTCCTAGAACACCGTGGGCTGGACCTGGTAACTTGTCAGGGCCCCCTCTGGGTATTGGTTTCTATAACAGCACTGAGCTTGATGGGGATGGGGGTAGGGGAGAGCTGGAAAACAAAAGGCTTGATTAATCTTAAAATTTATAAGCATTTAAGTAGGAGTATAAGTGATCATTAAATTGAAATGTGATCAAAGTAGATTAACTGGGACTAAAATCAGAAGATAGGAAACAGGGATATAACCATTTAATCAGTAAATATAATTTAAAAAATTTGAATAGCTTTTGCTACATGTTTATGTCTTTAGCTGAGGGCCATTTCAGGCTAGAAATAGCCTTTTTAAACACAGGCAGAGAGACAACATTTACTATCTGGATTCCAGCTCCTTTCTCCTGCTGCTCTGAGAAACATTTTATAAATGAGGCCCTTCATGTGTCCAGTCACTTTCCCTGCTGTCCACTCAGCCACATGCAGGAGGCGTGGAGTGTTTCCATCTGCTGTGCCCATGCCAAGGACGATGCCTGCAGCAGTACAGCCTGCTCCTGGATCCAGCCTGTCCATTCCGCTCCCACATGGGAAGTTGGTGTTCAATGAAAGGCTCATCCCTGAGTCCATTAAATCAGCATTTATAGAAGGCCAAGATGTAATAAGAAATGAAGGACTTGACCTTTGAGAGAGATGCAGTACTGTGTGGGGAAAGAGTCTTTGCGGCTGGAGAGTCAGGTGTGAAAGCTGGCTCTGCCACTCATGAGCTATGAGTTGGGTGGCCTTGGGTGGGTAACCTGACTCCTCTGCTTCCTTATCTACAATTAAGAGGAAGGGGTAGACTGGAGACTATCTCTAAGGTCTCTTCCAGTGAAAATGCTCTTTAATATTATGGAAACATTTTCTTAGCTCTATGGTCATAGAAGCAAGAGGATAAGGGCACTTCACTGTGTGGTAGACACTTCCAATCTCATTCTCTTTTCTAGTCCATTGTATGTCTTTTTAGTCTTTTTTTTCCCTTTATATTTGGAGTAATTTTAGTCTTTTTTTTTCCTTTATATTTGGTGGGGGAACAAAATTACTGCATAAAAGAAAGCCTCGGGACTGGTAGTGACATCTTGAAGGTTGGTCCCTCCTGACTCTTTTGAGTGGATTCTCTGTGAGGACTCAGGCTGATGAACTCCAGATGTGTTGTGATTGAGCCATCCAGCAGTCAGACACCCACCCAAAGCAAGGCATCCAAGGACAGGGAGTATTTTTCTTATTCTTCAACAAAGGTGAATTGAGCTCCTACTATGGGCCAGACCCTATAAGAAGGGATTTAACCAGTGACTTCTGTGGAAATTTTCATTCTTTCTCTCCTGTTATACATTAGATCTTCTTTAACTAAATCAACTACCTAAGTTGAGAAGTCTTAGAGGGGAGGCTTTATTGAAGCCCCAGTTAGAATTAGCCACCAGCAACATCTATAGTATGTTAGCAGGTGATTTTTAATTTGGTTGGCCATTTATTTCATTCTGCTTTCTCACGGAGTTAATCGCTTATATATTTCCTTACTCCCCTATATAATGTGTCTTTTTGAAAGTAGGGACCATCTTATTCGTTTTTCTATTTTCTCTTTTTCAGTGCTTAGCATAATGCCCAGCAAATGATAAAACTTAAGAAACATTTAAGAAGTATGTACAAGAGGGCTGAGGATATAGCTCAGTGGTAGAGCCCTTGCCTAGCAATGTGCAAGGCCCCAGGTTTGATCCCAACCCTACAAAAAAAATACAAGCATAATAAGAGCTAATACTTATTTAGTCTTTACAGTACATTAGGAATAGTCTTAAACACTTTATATGTATTATCATGCTTACCATCTTTACATGAGATGGGTACTATTGTTATTGCTTTTCAGGTAAGGAGACTGAGGCCCAGAGAGTTTCAATAACTCTACCAAAGTATTCTTAGGCCCTATGTTATACTGTTTCCCAACAAAAAGAATAAGTCATCAGTGTTTAATCCATATGGATTGAAATGTACGTGGGTATTATCAGCTATATTTTCAGGAGCTCCAAGGATAGTGTTTGGCTAGAAATTTGACTGACATTCAGAAACCTGCATGCTTAGAACTATGACCTGTGTCTTTTCCTGTTGCTGGTTAATGCATTCAATATTTAAAGCATCCTCCTTCCTACAATCCTCTACATTTCTTAGAGGTGAAGTGACTCACCGGGTAAATGGAAAAGCCAGATTCCCAGTTTTCATCTTCCTGTACCCCTATATAGTCAAGAAGAATGGGAACAATGGCCATGGTGAGTATAAGACTGCTGGTTATAGCTGTCATGACATGGGTGGCTTGCTCATCATGAGGACAACAGAACTCTTAAGGGGCTAAGGATACAGGATGAGTGTAGCTTGTGGACTTGAAAACTTTTACTGTCACATGCAAGTGACCGGGCATTTGCAAGGACAGTGGCTTGCAGTGGGAAGTGTGTTATGTGTGTTCACATGTACATATCATCTGAAATTGACAATAAAATCATATCTAGCCCAGGGATTGTAAGCTAAATCTGTAATGTGTCAAACATTCCATAGAGGTAAGAAATGTCATCCTGCCAATGTACTCTTTTTTCCATTATCATTGAGAAAGAAAACCAGTTTTTTCTCACACGGAAACAAAGAACAGCACCTGGGTTTATTAAGAATAGGGTAGGTGGAAAGATGGTCCTGATACCTCATTCTCAAATTGTGACATCTCTCAATCACGTACTCATTGGGACAGACATTTAAATAAGAAATCATGTAGGATCTGGGTATTCTCAGTATACTCAACTACCAAGAGTACTTACAATCTGGCCTTTACTTTGTTGATATCATTCAGGGCCAACAATAGTCTTGAGATTAGTGTGACTTGTGAAGACTTGCAAAAGTCAACACTTATGGGTGGGTGCTTCTTTATACCAAGTTGCACAGCTGGATTTTGTCCTCAGCTCCCCCACTTTTTTGGGACCCTTTGTGCAGTACACAAAGTATACAACTATATGAGGTGGTCCAGCCTTTACCGTTCCATCAGTCAGCACTCTTAGGTTCAAACCTTTTAGCCTAAAAGGAGAGTGATTAGAAAGCGTTCTTAACTTAGAAGAGGGTAGCAACCTACCTGGGATGAGAAACAGCTGACATCCGTAAAAACTTGCTCTTCCTCTATTTCCATCTCTGCTTTTCTCTATGTGCAGTTTTGACTATCACTATAGACTGGTGTTTCTTCCACAGGGTGGAGACCTTGAGGCCTATCACTCTAAAGTCACACACATTCCACCATTTTAGGAAAGAACATTAAATGTTCTCTAATTCTCTGATCTCAAGTAAAGAGTCCTAGGAAAACAATTCCCATTGGCTCCATTTGCAGCAGGTGAATGTCTCTGGACTAACAATTTTTCTGGGTAGATTGGATATTTCGATGGGTTCATTGTGAGCCAGGTAATGACTGGCCAGGGAGATTGAATCTCCAAAAAGATGGAGACTTCCACTCAACACACATGCTTAGAGTGGGAAGGAAGAACTATCTCCTCACTAAAAGAGTGATATAAGTTGCTTTCTGGTCCATAAAAAAATAGATGTCAACTTCACAAGTCCTTAAATTCAAATTTGTTAGAGTCCCATTTTTGAAGTCTTATAAGGACATCCATCAACTGACACTAATAATTCATAAGAGTCTGAAGCAAATAATTAAAATGTCAATAGGATCAACAAAACATTTCCCTGTAGAAAGGCTCAGGAAAAGCCAAGCCATTAAGGCTTATTGGCAAGTGTGGAATTAGAATAGGGAGAGTGAACTCTGCTATTGTGATTTTTAATAGCCTCAGCCCAATGCAGGTTGCCATTTCTATTTCCACAACACAGAGGGACCTTCTGGGGTGAATGGGCATTATTTTCTAGGCTGTGCCACCTGTGCAGGTCTACCAGCATGTGCCTGCCTGAGTTTTCCTTGTCTGTACTTTTTGCTTAGATACAAAAACTGTCATGGTTCTAAATGTTCAAGTTCAGCTGAGTGCTATAGTGCATACCTGTAATCCCAGTACTTGGGAGGCTGAGACAGGATGATCGCAGGTTCTAAGACAGCCTCAGCAACTTAGTGAGACCCTCAGCAACTTAGTGAGATCCTGTTTCAAAATAAAAAATAACATAGGGTTGGGGGTATAGCTCGAAGGTAGAGTGCCCCTGGGTTCCATCCCCAGTACCAAAAAAAAAAAAAACCAAAACAAAACTAAAGTTTCAAGTTCTAGTTCTGTCATTTATGACCTGTGTGAACCTTGAAAAACTAGTTATTTAATAACTCTTAACCTGTATTTTTTTCATTAGAAAAATGGAACCATAATAACATTTTCCAATAAGGTTGTATTAGAATTAAATAAAACAATATGGCAAGCAGTTTACATAGTGTCTGACTCATGGTGTACTAATTTCAAATTTTGCTAATTTGCTGCTAATATTATTATTGCTGCGGTCATTGTAGTGTTAGTGCTGATAGCCAGTTCTGTCTGCCTAAGAGGACTGTGTCACTCTACTTTGATGCATTTTCGTGCCAATTGCATAGTTCTACTCTCAAATGGCAACCTGATTTCCATCTTTTCCATTTCCTTAGGAGGCAGCAAATTGTTGCCCCACATAGCAACTGCAATTTTATATACCCAGAGAACTGCAATTTTATATACCCAGAAAAGTCACAGCATCCAAAACTGTAAAACAAGTTTGTCACCAAAGGGACTTAGAAACCATCTCTATGCACATATTTCCTCTGAAGGCCTCTTCCTGTTGTCTTGAATCTGTGGGGTATGCAGGTCAGACAGAAGCGAGGTTTCCCAGAATACATTTGGGACCACTCTTGTTTCTGGCCCAGTAACAACATGTTTATATGGGAAAAGAAATGGCCTTTCTGTTTTGTCATGGTTCTAAAGGTTCAAGTTAAGCTGGCTGTGGTATCTCATGAAATTCAAGCCAAGGCAAGCTGAAAATTTCCCCTCCCTCACTTAAAAAAAAAGTCAGTCACAGGAATTGCTGGGTAAAAAGTTTGAAATGCTTTAATTCTTGATAAAATAGAGTGAGAGCGGTCATGGTATCAGGCAGAAAACATTTGGAAGTGTGAGTTTGAAAGCAAGAATTACATGGTGGTTGATTGAAAATGCAGGCTGTGGTATACAGTAGAAGTGAGGGGGAAAATTGAAGAGACTTATTTTTATCAAGAAAACCAATTATGGAAAACTCCAGGTACTTTCTTCAAGGAGGAGTTATTATCAGTTCAGTCTTTGCTCGGTCCCCAATTTTATGTGAACAGCAAGTGCTGGGGCAGACGTGATTTAGTCAAGATGGAAAAGACTTTCAACAAATAATTGTACAGGCTGGCGGAGGTGAGTTGCAGAATGAAAAGTTGAGAAGACAGTTCAGGACAAAAACACCCAGGCTGAGAAAGAAAAAAATTAATAACACAGAGAGAAGTTTTTGTCATTACAACACAAATCTATTTTGACTTCTGCTTTCTATCCCACTTTTTCTTAATTAAGTTGGAAGGAAATGGGTTTACTTACAATGTCCTGAGGTACAGACGCATTTTTTGAGGTGCCTCTTAATTTTTCTCCTTGCCTCTGCCTTTTGTGATGGAGGGTTGACATCTCAGACATTCAGACTTTGTGTGGACAAAGAGTGACAGATCCCTTGTCACTTGCCTCTCCAGACCCACTCTCCATTATTTTCTTTGCTGCTCTGTGCTAGGAGGCTGACTTTCACAGAGCGAAGCCATCTCTCTCCTGCCTACCAGTTTCCGCTTGGATTCAGCAGGAAATTGTTGGGCATGAAAATAATGAAGTTAGAAAAATCTCCCCACAGCTCGGCTGAGAGTTGACAATTCTTGTGGTTTTCTACTGAAAGCTGCATCTCTTGAAGGTCTTCTCTTGTAACTGTAAGCCCAGGCCCAGATCTAAGAGCTGAGTCAGTGCTTCCTATTATGTTTCAAATGTGCCCTTCAAGGTTCATGTGTTGGAAATTTATCCCATATGCAACATTTTGGGGTGGTGGGGCCTAATAAGAGGTGATTCTATAACAAAGGCTTTTCCCTCATTAATATATTAATGCTGTTATTACCAGAGTGAGTGAGTTATCATGGGAGTTGATTTGTTGTAAGTTCTGACCTCTTTTCCCCTTCCCTGTCTTGTATGTGTTTTCTTACCCTTCAGCTATATTATAACCCAGTGTGGAGGCCCTTGGTAGATGGTTATGCTGTGGTCTTAGACTTCTGAGCTTCTAGGACTGTGAAAATTGAATTTCATTTCTTTAAAAACAAACTAGGCTATCCTGGCACCATTATAAATGATGACATTCTGGTACAGCAGCAGAAAATGTATCAATATGCTCTCTAGTATGCATAGTTAAATAATAAGAGGTACTGCTCAGAGTGCATAATGAAAAATGGATACTGAAGTGTCACCTAACAAATGTCAAAGGTGGAAACCAAAATCCCAAGTCTGTTTATTGGTGCATTGTAATTATACATCATAGTGAAATTCAAAATGATACATTCATACATGCACACGTCACTTGGTCCATTTCCTTCTGCATTCTACCCAACTTTCCCCTTCTCCCTCCCTGTACATGTTAGTGAGATTGGTAGTGGTACTTTCTTATATAGGCATAACATTTTTGAACACTTTTTTTCTTCAATACTCTCTTTTCTCCTTCCTTCTCTCTCCCCTAACCCCCTTTCACTATTCTACTGGTCCCTCTCTTCATTTATCTGAAATACCTTTTGTTTTCTATTTTCTCTCTAGCTTCCACATATGAAATCCTTGACATTTTGAGACTGGCTGATCTTACTCAGCATAATATTCTCTAGTTCCATCCATTTTCCTTCAAATGACACAATTTTGTTCTTTTTTATGGCTGAGTAGAATTTCATTGTGTATATATGCCACCTTTTCTTTATCCATTCATCTGTTGATGGACACCTAAGTTGGTTCTATAATTTGGCTATTGTGAATTGTGCTGCTATAAACATAGATATGAATATATCACTATAATATTGTCATTTCAATCCCTTTGGAAAGATACCCAGTAGTGGTACAACTGGGTCATATGCTGTTTCCATTCCTTAAGATTAGGAAATTGAAACTCAGAGAAGTTCAGAAAGTCATAAGACAACATGGAAAGCAGTGAAGCTGGAATTCCGTCTCATATATTCTAATTTAAAAGACTTTACTTCTAAAAAGGACACCCTTGATTTGAATGTCAGGATTCTTCCCATTGCTTTAGGATTCTGTATTGGTCAGGGTTCACTAGACTAACAGAATTCACAGAATGGGTATATGGAAAAAAAGGGATTCATCAGATCAGCTTACAATGTAGTCCCGAGTTCTGACTGCACGTGGAGAGTCAGAGGAACCAGTAGCTGGTCGAGCGGTCTAAAGGCTCTTTGGAGAAACAATGGTGAAGTTTCAGTTCGAAGGGCTGGAGGCCGAAGATCTCAGACGAGAGCAGAAGATCAAGAAGCTCTTCAGAGAAGTGGCAAAGTTGGGGGCCGACGATCTCAGATGAGAGCAGATGCATTTTCTTCGGAAAGAGTCTTACATCCCTCTATGCGGCTTTTTCCTTCTTTTATCTAAGTCCTGCACCTATCAGAACCCTGCTGCCTACATTTAGGGCAGGACTTTCTGTTTAATCTGCTGTTACACACCCAAAGTCACATGATCTTGGGTGTGTCATGATCCGGTCAAGTTGACAAATTAGATTAACTATCACAGGTTCCAATTACTTTTTTTTATTTGTAAGGTACTACAACATCTAGCTTAAGAGTACTAGTGCCAGCCAGATGTGGTAGTGCACACCTATAATCACAGTATTTGGAATGCTGGGAGGCTGAGACAGGAGGGTCACAGGTTCAAGGCTAACCTCAGCAACTTAGTGAGATCATGTTTCGAAAATAAAAAATAAAAAGGGCTGAGGGTATAGTTTGGAGGTAGAATGCCCCTGAGTTCAATCCCCAGTACCACATACACATACACAAAAAGTACTGGTGTCAAACTTCCTGGGTTCAGTCTTCCTTTACTAGTTGTATGGCCTGGGCAAAATAGCTCTATGTCCTTCAGTTTTCTCCATTTGTACACTGTGGGTGGAAACAGTATCTACTTCATAATGTTACTCTAAGAATTAAATGAAAATAGCCTGCAATGACTGAATGTCTGTGTCTTCTCCCCATCATCTGAAATCCTACCCTCAGTGTGATCATATTGGCAGGACACTGGGAGGTAATTAGCTCAGGAAGGTGGAGCCCTAGTGAGTGGCATTAGTGCCCTTATGAAAGGGACTCAAGAGAGTTCTCTTGCCTTTTTCTGTCACACGAGGATTCCAGTCCACAACCATAGAAAGGGCCCTTATCAGAACCTGACCATACCAATACCCCGATCTTGAACTTCCAATTTCCACAACTGTGAGAAATAACTGTTTGTTTAAGCTACCCAGTCTATAATAATCTGTATTGCACCCTAAACCAATTAAGACACAATCCGATTGCATAGAACACTGCCAAACAAATAGTATAAGTGTTAATTTTATCATCATCATCGTCATCATCATCATTAATTTATAAGGTTTTTGTGTTAAGTAATATAGTAGAGATTGTGAGAAATGGTGACATTCAAGATATATGATAATTTTACAGTTTTAAGGCATGAAGTAAGAGAGAAAGGAAGGAAATCAAGAATGACTCCAAAATCTTTGGATTGAGCAACCAGAAAAAAAGTTATCATAAGCTGAAATATAAAGACATTTGATTTTCATAAAAATTTTATAGGATAAAACAATTATTTTCTTTATATAGATGAAGAAATTGAAGCTCAGATGGGTCAGGCAACTAACTTACCTAAGATCATAAAGTCAATAAAATGTAGTCAAAATATAAACTCAAGTCCATCTGATTTTACAGACTGTTCTGTAGCTTTCAGCTTGAGGTACTAAGAAATATTCGGTGTTTCCTTGCAGTCTTCTTAGTTCATTCCAAATCTGAATAATAAGCCTCGCCTTTGCTTCTCAATCTATAAGTGAATTCATTTACTCTAATTTCTTTCTCACAGCTATAAAAATGAAAGAGATTTCAATATTCTTCCTCTTTCTACTTTCATTTCAAAAATGGAAAAACTGAAACTACAGAAGGATAACTGACATAGCCCAGGTCATAGAAACACTTTATAAATGAGCTCAATCTTGAATTCAGGTTTTCTGGTTCTAAGCACCTTTGAATTTCTCTAATGCAAAAGGACAAAAGCAATATGATTTGCCTAGAAATAAAATGAGAATGATGCCCAATTATTGAGGAGAAGTATAAAATCATCTTTTCATTCCCTGCATTACAGTTGAAAAAAGTATTAAATGGAAACTTCTAAGGTGGGTGTTTGGTGTTAATCTTCTTGATGAAGTCAGGAACATACTGATGGTGTTAGGATGATATCATATTGGAAAATGTAAAAAAATAAATAAATAATGCAGAAACCTTTGAGATTGGCACAACATCAACCAGGTACTCAAGGCAGGAAATAAATACCATTAATATAAAAATTAAAGTCAAACTAGAGACTATAGGAAGAATCTTCAAATTGATCTGATACTATCTAGTATGCACCCCAATTTTTATGCCATTGTATAAACCCTTCTTTTATTATGAAAGCGCACACTAATAGGAAAATAATAGCATTGTATTTCAGACAAAAGTCAACATGCTCACACCAATTACTTCGTATTATCCTCTGAGTCATCTAGCAATATATTTTTTAAATCACATGCCAATGTGAAGAAACAGGACAGCCATTAATTCATTTAATCATTTATTTACCCATGAATTCCACAATACTAATCAGGTATCTGTCATATGTCAGACTATCTACGAGGTGTTAGAGCTCCAAAGATACCTACAACACTGTAGTTTGCCCTCAATGAACTCCCTGGGTTATAAATATCAAAAATTAATTGCAATTAAGTATGATATGGTATATTTGTGAAAAGAGATAGGAAGAGAGTAATCACTTAGGTGGGTCGGGGAATTAAGGGATGAGAAGAGAGGGTTGTGTCTTGAAAATAAGTTGAAATCTACCCTGATGATAAAGTGAGAATAGAGAACAGGGATTAAGAACATTCATTATGAGTTAAGTGCAGAGGTTAAACATCTCGGGGGAAATAGAAGAATGGTAGTTATATCAATATGGCTATATTGGCTGAAATGGAAGGCAGGAGATGAAGCTAAACAGAGTCAAAGTCCATATTATATGAAATCTTAAATCCATATTAAGATTTTTGCCTTCACATAATAAATAGGGAAGGGCCATATAAATATTAGGGAAGGAGCCAGAACAAATGAATTGTATGAGATATTTTGAAGTATAAAAATAAATATGTGTGGTGTAGGGAAAACTGGTTATCTATTTGTAGAAAAGTGGAATTAAACCCCAACATCTCACCCTGCACAAGAGTCAACTCAAGATGAATCAAAGACCTAGAAATTATACCAGAGATTTTTCAATTACAAGAAGAGGGCATAGGACTCACATTCCAATGTGTAGGCCCTGGTAGAAATTTACTCAATAAGAGCCGGGTGTGGTGGTGCACGCTTGTAATCCCAGTACTTAGGAAGCTGAGACTGGAGGATCCGGGTTCGTGGCCAGCCTCAGCTACTTAGTGAGGCCCTCCGCAACTTAGTAAGAGCTGGTTTCAAAATAAAGTATAAAAAATAGGGCCGGGGGTGTAGCTCAGAGGTAGAACGCCCCTGGGTTTAATCCCCGGTACCGCAAAAAAAAAAAAAGAAATTTACTCTATAAGAGCCCAAAGAATAAGAAGTTAAAATGAGAACTAATAAGTGGAATAGCATTAAATTAAAAAAAAACTTCTGTGCAGCAAAGGAAACTATCAAGAATCTTAAGAGAGAGCTGATAGAATGGGATATGATCTTTGTTAGCTATTCTTCTGATAAAGGATGAATATCTAGAATATACAAAAAAATTAAAAAAACTTAATACTAAAAACAACAAGTAACCCAATCAAAAGTGGGCAAGTGAACTAAATGGACAGTTAACAAAAGAAGATATACAAATGGCCAATAAACGTGTGAAAAAATTTTCAACATCATTAGCAATCAGAGAGATGCAAATCAAAACTACACAGAGATTCCATCTAATCCCAATTAGAATGGCAAACGTCAAAAATACAAACAATAATCAATGTTGGCAAGAATGTGGAGAAGTAGGAACTCTTATACATTGTTGGTGGGATTGAAAATTAGTGCAGCTGCTTTGGAGATCAGTGTGGAGGTTCCTCAGAAGACTAGGAATGGAACTACCATATGATCATCTGAGGGTCATGTTTTCCCTCATGTGTGGAAGCTAGGGAGAAAGTGGGATAAAATGGGGACTCCAGACAAAGGAGAAGGAACCCCAGTGGAGTGATGGAGGGGCCTAGAGGAGGGAGGCCAGTTGGGGGAGGGATATTTGACGAAGGAAACACTTCAATTGACATGATGTACATATACAAAATTATCAATGACCATCTTAATATCGTGTACGGGGAAGAGGAGGAAGTAGGGTGGGAGCCAGGGGTGGGGTGGGGGAAGCTCATCTCTATCGCTCTGAACTTCATCATGATGTATGGTTACAATGCACCAAAAATGTGTATATAGATGCTTCTTGCCTTATGATGGGGTTTTGTCCAGATAAAACTACCATAAGTTGAAAATGAATTTAATACACCTAACCTACCATCATAGCTTGGAAGCCCAGCACAGTGTAGAAAAACGGTGTTGTGTGGCTGATTGGAAGCTGCAAAGAAAGATACTGCCCATCATCATAGTATATCACTAGCCCAGGAAAAGATCAAAATTCAAAACTTAAAGTATGTTTCTACTGAATGCATATTGCTTTCTCACCACTGCAAAGTCAAAAAATTATAAACTAAACCATCACCAAATGGGTACTAGCTGTAGTGGGGTTTATGTTAGGTTTTGCTGTAGTAACAAAGTATTCTCAAATCTAAGTGTTTTCCTCCAAAATTTTATTTCTTACTAGTACTGCATGCAGGCTATGTTTGATCCTTGGTTCTTCATACCAGGATCAAGGCCAAAGGAGCAGCCCTATCTCAGCCCATGACACTGGGAAAAAAAGTAACAGTAGAGCATGTGATGGCAACATCTATTACCTACTCTCCAAATTTGATTCTCCAAAACAAGTCACACTGGCCAAGCCTCATGTTGATGGGATGGGGATATGTAGATCTATCACAGGAAAAGGGAGAATAAATAATTGAGGAGAATAAGTAATTAGAAACAATTATGCAATCCATGACAGTATACATATAATACCTAATTATTTATTTTTGGTTTTCACCCAGGAAGCAATTGTGTGCGTGTATGCATGTATGCATATCAGCATGTACTTTTATCATATCTCATGGCACTATCATATCTTATGGTCCATGTCTGAAACTCAGTCTCTCCTTGTAAGAGTGATATGTGTATATCACAATGCTCAGCACGCCTCAGGTACTCAGAAAGTTGGCTGATTGCTTGGTTTACTGCTCTTATATGTAAAGGAATAAATAAGATAAATCCAAAGCATCTTTGTCCTCATGGTTCCTCCCCAAAGTGTTTTCATCACAAACTCAATTTTCCTTTTCCAATAACAACTGAAATAAGTCACTTAACATCTTATACAAGGGCCATGAGATTCACCCTGTTGCCCAGAAACTATCTCCTTGCAAACGCTAGTTCAATTCAGTCCCAAAGCTTGTGATTACACACAAGTTCCGACTCTCCTTATCTTTTGTGGTCAATTACACAGCATATTACTCAAGAAGTTGCAAACTGAAATGAAGGAGAAAGATATAGCATGAAGAAAATAAGTCATTTTCTGCTTGAGAAAACCATGAGCCTGTGGACTCTGAAGTCTCAGAAAGGAGGTCAGAGGCTGGTGTTTGTTACCTCAGTACCAAGTATTAATTTTGGAAAAGAGAGAAACAGGATGAGGATATTAATCTTCTCCCTATTGCTATGTTACTCCCAAGGCCTTAGATATGTGGGCTATCATTCTAGAGAAATAGAATACATTTGGGCTTTTCAAAAGCAAGGGACTGGAGAAAGTAACTTGTTTTAGCAGCTTTTTAGTAGTTTCCTGTACATAGGGTAGGTCATCCCTGGAGAAGTACGATTGAGTGTTTTTGAGGCCATTTGCAACTGTTGACTGGTCATGTGAGTCGTTTTTGCAGAAATTTAGTTTCATACTTCATGTATCCATTCTCACTTGGTATTGGGTGGCATACATTTTAGACAATAATTTAAGGATTTTTTTTTCAGGCCTCTTACCTATTCACAGAGCTTACTAGAGGAATCTTTAAAGTCAAAGAGGATAGGTAAATATATCCATTCATCTAAGTTTATTGAGTGCCTATTTTGTCTCAGGTGTGTAGAGCAATAAGATTATGGTGATAAATAATGCTGAGTACTTGAATGTAGGGTTCACATGTTCTAGTACTTATTAATTCATTGCACTTATTCAATGGTATGTTATTATCTGCTATTCAATAATCTCTGTACTAGCCAAGCAAAAATGGCTGAATTTTCTGAACTCCAGGAGCCTATATAGTATTCCTGACAGAGAAATTTAATCTACAGAGTTAGTATTGCCGGCAATAAACAAGTCCATCTTTCATTTCATACATTTTTTGAGAACTTCTAAATTTCAAGGAACTAAAGGGGAAGAAGTTGGGATACAAAGAAGGAAAGGGTATAATCCTTGCAATTTGTGGGGCTTAAAGTCATGATTAAATGTGTCAAAATATTTTAAATATCTATATGTTCTATCAGAGAAATGATCATAATAATTGTAATCATAATGATGGTAGTGGTAGTAATAGCAGTGATAGCTAAAACTCATTTTGTTCTGTGTTCTAGACAGTCTTCTAAGGGTATCACATGTTTTAACACCTTTTGTCCTAAAATAACCACACAAGATAAGTATTGTTATCTTGATTTTACAGTTGAAATAATTGATGATACCTCAGTTAACTGATAAGTCCAATGTTTTACTGAAGACCATGTGACAAGTAGGCAGTAGGACCAGCCTTTCAACCCCAATGATAAGCCTGCAAGGTTTGGATGCGAAGTACTCCAGGAATCAACTGGAATTTTATTTTATAGAAATAAATAGAGACTCTATTTATAGGCAAAACAATAAGAATAGATTGCTTATTGCAGCAGAGAAATATGAGTTTTTCAGACTGAGGCAATTAGCAATGCTTAGAGAAGAGGATGGTGAGGGATCTGAAGGGAGTTTTATAAAATGGGCATTGTCTCTAAACTATGACATCAGACAAATCAGTGAGGTGAACTTCAAAGCATCTTCTTCTCTTAAGTGACATTTAAAAAGTCCTTCGTACCTATCTTCATGAGTAGGAAGGTCTAATTAAATTTGGAGAATGTCTTGCAGGAACATCTGAAAGTGAAATATGAATAGTCCTACCTTCCAGAAGGTTTTCTGTTAGGAACCTCAGAGTGTGAAGAGCTTTCACTATAGAGAGAAGACATGATTCCAGGTTTGCCAAATTTAGAAATCACATGAACTGCTGAATGTAGAATAAATTCTGATTCCTGCTTGGTCTTTCTTTCCACTTCTTATTAGATCAGCATGAACTTCCTCTGGTTCTCCTGTCCCTCCTTCACCTCCTCTCTTTTTTTCCCCTTTCCTATTCTCTTCCTTCCTATGCCTTCTTTATGTTTCCCACTCTGAATGCCTCTCAATCAGGAAATAATATATAAAAACAAACTTTTAGCCATATGTAATTTGGACTGGATAAGGATCTGATTTCTGAACTTAAATTTCCTGGAAATGAGCCTTTTAAATAGAATTAGGTTAAACATATAACTCTAGAGAACCCACATATTTTGACCAAAGGTTGGATTCACACTGGATTTGGTTGGACCTTTATGTTCAGCTATAGGCCACTGGTTTCTGCTAAAGTTTACTTAATGTCATCCATTTCTTTGAAAGTTTCAGAGACTAAAAATAACCCCTGAGTTTTGGTGCATTTGCATGACTACACTGCATAGCATTTTCTCTGGATTACGCAGCACCGTGCTTGGTATTTATGTAAGCAATATTGTAAGAATACACACTTTTTTACCCCTTAGAATTGCAATGTGTTCAACAGTATAGGTCTGACTACTTTGGGAAAAACTGAGATAGGAGCATATGAACTTTGGGTACAGATAAACTAGAAAGTTTCAAAATCACACTTGGTTTTCACATAACTCTATAATAAAACAATTTTGTATGCAATGAGATATTCACAATATGATTCAATTTCCTAGACATTACTTTTTGGCATATACATT
Source organism: Glis glis (assembly GCA_004027185.1). NCBI lineage: Eukaryota > Metazoa > Chordata > Mammalia > Rodentia > Gliridae > Glis > Glis glis. The sequence continues at coordinate 43,822 of PVJS01006725.1, forward strand.
TTTAGTATCTCACCTATCACATGAAATGAAGCATACAATGCATAGAGCAGCTTTCAAATTTAAATCATTTAAAAAATAATCATGTGTTGTTCTTAGTTTCAGGTCAAAAAATAAGTAGATGAGAACATTATAGAACTTTGAATTTTAAATATGATTTATGTGGCTAAGGACATGATATGTATAAATGGAAAAGTTTAATCAGAACCATGCACTCACAAAAAATCTAATACTGATAGAGCTTTCTGTGTTTTTTTATTCCAGAAAAGGGGAAGTTAGCCCTTAAAATAGAATGTGTATTTCCCAAACCAATAATTAACTTAGAGAAAATAGTCGAGATGATTTTTCTGAGTCATTGGGATATGGTCTTCGAGTCATCTTTCTAATTAGCTGGGGGCATCCATCATCACACTTTGCTAAGTTAAATGATATGGTGCAGTGTTGAGCTTTGGACAGGCTACTCTATGACAATTTGGTTGGAACATTTTGAGAAATAAAGCTTTAAAATGGCATTTTAAAAAAGTGGGATTAAAGGAGTAACTGTTCAAAAGCTCCACAGTCATATGTACTGGAAAGACAAATGGGACAAATGTCTGTCTTCCTAATTTTTGTTTTTAATTTGGACTTGTAATATGTGCAACCACGTCAGAATGGGTATTTACTATATCAGTTCATGGAGAGGCAAGATGACAGCTTTGAAATGAAGCTAACCACACGGCATCATTCTTTCACCGAACTGCCCAATTATTTGGTTCTTCTGTTATCTTCCTTCCCCCCCATGAAACCTCAAGACAGGGTCGGTCAAGGAAAGATGGTGTAGAGAATGGCAGTGGAAGGATACTGGTTTACGATGGTACTTTCCCTGGCATGATCCTCAAGGAATGGACCACTGGAGTCGACTCTAGAAGTGTCATGAAAACAGACTTACTGTTAAGGATGAAGCCTATGAGGGCAGACAAACTTGAGGTTGAATCCTCTTCTCCATATTAGTGGTATGATTTGGGGGAGTTATTGTTTCTATGTCTTATTTTCTCTAATTGTGAACTGGAAATAAATAATAGATCTTTCAAATTTTTGAGGATTACATTAAGTAAGTACATAGTAGCTCTCATCAATTACCATAGTCATTTTTGCTTTCATTCAAAAGTTTGTTTGCAAACAGCTGATTTTCTGAAACCCCAAAAAGTTAGTCTTAATTCATTATCAAGAGTTTTTAGAGCCGGGCGTGGTGGCGCACGCTTGTAATCCCAGTACTTTGGGAGGCGGAGACCTAAGGATCCCAGTTCGTGGCCAACCTCAGCGCGCATGAGCGCGCGCGCTATCGATCTATCAATCGATCTATCTCTCTCTCTCTCCTCTCTCTCTGTCTCTGTCTCTGTCTCTGTCTCTCTCTCTCTCTCTCTCTCTCTACCTAGCGAGGTCCTCCGCAACTTCGTGAGACCTGGTTTCAAAAATAAAGCATAAAAAAAAATAGGGCTGGGGGTGTAGAGCAGAGGTAGAACGCCCCTGCGTTCAATCCCTGGTACTGCAAAAAAAAAAAAAGAGTTTTTAGGAAGCTGGGCTTTGTGGTGCACACCTGTAACCCCAGTTCTTGTGAAGCTGAGACAGGAGGATTGAAAGCTAAAGACCAGCCTCAGCCAGTTAGCCAGACTCAGCAATCTAAGCTTCAGGGGAAAACAGGGGAGATCCTGTTTTGAAGTAAAAAATAAAAGGGCTGGAGATATAGTTCGTAGGTAGAATGCTCTTGTATTCAATCCCCAGCACCACCACCACCACCACCAACACACACACACACACACACACACACACACACACACACACACACATACACACGAAGAATTGTTAAGGAACAATTACATATTCCTCAATTCTCTCTTTCCTAGCCAAGGGGATATTTATTTTATAAAACCACTTATTGCTGCACCTATGTGTTACAAGGCAAATAAAAAGGACCATGGCTAAAGTAGTAAAGAAATAGTCAGTTGGTTCTCTAAACCCTACCCAGCTGGATTCATTGCTTGGAGTTCATCATCTAGACCCTTGGCTTTGCATCTTTCTCAGATTGACTCAGGTCACAGTTGGCTGATGTTTCTTGCATAGCCACTGGCACAATAGAGGATTTAATTTATCCAGCAATGAAAATAGCAGGAGAGACTAACTCCATCAGTCAACCTATAGATCACATCATCTAGACTCTAGATGATGTGATCTATTGGCTTATTGCTCCCATTTCAGAAAAAAAATACTGAGCTTGAGTACCCCAGGCTCTTCCACAGTCCTCTTATTTTTATTCAATTCTCCCCAATTGCACCTGAGGCCACTAGCCCTCCCTCCCATCTTTCTAGCATCCATCCTCTTGCCCTGAGGGTGGTATCACTGACTTCAGGAATCTATGCTGAGTCTAAATAAATACCTTCTCATTAAAATCTTGATGGTGGAAAGTATAAGTATTATGGGTTAATGTCCTTCAGCCTAATCTTATCTGCCCTTGATCAGAAGGGGAGGAATGAGAAACAGATAAGCATCCCTTGGCATCTAGGAACTAGCCTGATATATGATAGTATCTACTGTTGCTATAAGCTGGCCTAGCACACAAAGCTAGCTCAGCTCCAGTGTGTCTTCTGTTAAACCAAAACAATTTTCCATGAGGTCAGCATCATACAAGGTCACTCTGCTGTCTTTGTGATTAAAAACATGATGCCTGAGCAAAGACAAAACAGGAACACTGTCTAAACCACAAAAAGATGAAACTTCTCCTTATCCTGACTAATATGAGTGACTGTTGCTTCTTTATCCAATGCCTCTGTAGCTGAAGTCTTAGTAACTTAGTCCTTCTTCCTTCTAGATAATGCTTATTAAGATACCCAATCCTAGCTGGACATATTGGCCCATGCCTATAATCCTAGCACTTGGGAGTCTGACCCAGGAGCTTTGCAGGTTTGAGTCCAGCCTCAGCAATTTAGTGAGATGCTCAGCAATTTAGCAAGACCCTATTTCAAAATAAAAATAGTAATAATAAAATAAAAAGGTCTGGGGGTGTAGCTCAGAGGTTAAATGCCCCTGAACTCAATCCCTAGTACCAAAAAATAAGCAAATGTGAGTTGGCTGAACTGCAATAAATGTTCAAACAGAAATCAGATGGAGTGACATTGTTGCTCTCTTGAGCCTCTAGACAAAGTTATTCTCTTCTGCTCTGTTGGCACCAACATAGATTAGTTGATTTTAGGAAGTACAATTTCAAATGGTTTTCCCATATCTAGGCTACTATTGAGGGAAATCTCCATATATCTTTAGGGACAAATCTGCTATGAAAACAAAGCAAACAAAAATCTCTGACCTCCATATTCCAATTGTAAAGTATTTTCTTCTAAAGCAATAAATTGTTGATGAGCTAGATTACAATAGGGTACAGTTAGGATTTGGGAGCTTTGGTTTATTGCATGTTATAATTAACTTCAGCATTTGCTTCAAGCATGGTGGTAATCAGCAAAACAACATCAATCATGCTGGCATCAGGAAGGGGGACATGGAGAGAAAGAAGGAAGTGTAAGAGAAGAAGATGTGAACTGTTCAGCAATATTTTAGGAAAAAGAGGAACGTTGTAAGGATTGGAGGCTTTCTATTAATGGCTAAGAGAAAGGTAAAACAATATCACAGGCAGATGCTGTCATTTGGGAAGAAAGCAATGGATGAATGGGTAAACTCATGGAGCATTCTGGTATGAATGCTTAAGAACCTGGTAGTAGCTGACTCATGCAAGAAAACTGGGTGGGTGGGTCAGAAAGGGGAAGGAAGGCTTACTTCACTGAATATTATATAATATATGTCATATATAACTATATATAAAGTACATATATATAAAGTATATATAACATATATATATATAAAATATATATATCAATATATATATATTCAAATAAATATATACCCAAAAGAATGGAAACCAAACAATCAGAATAATGCATGCATATCTATGTTTATAAGTGCACAATTTACATTTGCCAAACTATGGAACCAGCTGAGATGTCTATCAACAGATGAATGGATTGTAAAACTATGGGATATATACACAATGGAATTTTACTAAGCCATAAAGAAGAACAAAATTATGTCATTTGCAGGGAAATGGATGGAACTGGAGAACATTATGCTAAGTGAGATTAGTCAGTCACAAAAAGTGAAAAGTCAGATGTTCTAACTAAGATGCGGAAGCTAGGGAGGAAATGGGACATAGGAGGGACTCCAGACAAAGAAGGAGAAACCTCAGATGAGTGAAGAAGGCGACTTAACTGAGGGAGACGGGAGGGGAGAAGAGGGAAACACCTCAGTGGACATGATGTGCATAAACAAACATGAAAGTCAATCACTATGCTGAGCACAGGAAGGAGGGAAGGGGGAGGGCTAAATGAATGCTGTGTGCATGTTTGCCTCTACCACTCTGAACTTCATCAAGATGAATGATTACAATGCATCAATAAAAAATATATAACATATGTTATATATAATTATAAGAGAATTATAATTATATTTTATAATATATGTTATATGTAATTATAAGTTATATATGTTCTCTTATAACATATGTAAGAGAAATATAACAGAAGGATATGTATCTATATATTATATATAATATATAGTCAAAATATATACTTGTTACTACTATATATTAAAAGTAATAAGTTCCATACTTATAGATAAGAAGTATTTATCACACATGCTTTCTGTACTAAAAATAAATAGTAAAATTTTAATATACAATTAATAAATCATAGAGAGTATATATATTAATATCTTATCCTGAGATACAACAAGCTCTCATAAGAAAGGAAAAAATGAAATATTAATTGTGAATCAATACAACTAGGTTTTCTGAAGCCTTTTTGATAGTTGGATTTCAGTTGGCTATTTCTGTTTTAGTTGGATGACAGTATGCTTAAGTTTAAGTATTTAAACTTCCTGAGGCATAGTTTTCTTATCTTAATAGAGGATCTTAAAAATATTCACTTCCCAACATCATGTGAAGATTTGATTAATGAATTAAAGCAGGCAAATACACTTAGTCCAGTGAGTGATATTCAGAAAAAATGCCTTCTCTTTCTTCTATGTTTAACTAATTTTGTTACCTTATGTCCCTGCATCTGGCCCACTTTGTTTTGGAGTAACTAGAAGTAAAATCTTTAAGAAGACCTGTTAGTGCTCTTTAGCAGAGAGGAAAAATGGAGGGAGGCAGGGTGTAGTGCTCTTCTGCACAGAGATCAAGAAGAGAAGAATGACCAGTAAGTAGCCCTTCTATTAAGGTTTCTAGGGCTGCTATAACAATTACCATAGACTTAGAGGCTTAAAACAATGCAAGTTTATTCTTTTATACTTCTGGAGCTACAAGTCTAATATAAAAGTGTTGGCAAAGCTTAGGTCCCTCTGAGGGCTCTACTGAAGAATCCCCTCCTTGCCTCTTGCTGGCTTCCAGTCTCCTTGGCAATCCCCAGCCTTCCTTGTGTAACTGCATCACTTAAGTCTCTGCCTCCATAGGTCTTCCTCCTTTGGTCTCTGTGTGTCTTCTTATTATAAGAACACAAGTTATTGGATTTAGGTCTCACACTAATCCAATGTGACTCAACTTGATTATACTATTTCCAAAGATGGTCACATTTATAGGTTCTAGGGTAAAGACTTTAACTTATATTTTTGGGAAACAATTCAACCAACTCTTCCAACACGTAAATTGAAACATATGTAAAGTAGAATGAAGAGGAAAGGATGCAAACAGAATGGTTGGGTCTAGGAGAGGAAGAGGAGCAATAAGCTCATGTTGGCATACAGACAAAGCAGCACACCTGCAGGTCATTGCTAGATACCTTGTTAAAACTTTCTAAAATGCAGACATCCCTTTCCCATGTGTTATCGTTAGATATAGAATGTCCCCTAAAGAGCTCATTTATTAATATTCAGGGCTGATATAGTTGAGTCATGAGGGTTGTGATCCAAGCCCTCATGATCCCAGAGAGCTGTGGGTGGTGGCCTAGGCTGAAGAAGTGGGCCCCTGGGGTGGGGGGCGGCCTTGGGGATTATATATGGTTCTTCCTCCCCACTCCATTATGTGAGGAGCACCTCCATTATGTGAGGAGCACAGCCCATATGCTCTCCCTCTCTCCTCTTCCTGCTGCCATGCCCTGAGATCCATGGTCCCCGGCCTCACATGGACTGAACCTGAAACTGTAAGCAAATAAATCTTCCTTTCTCTAAGTTATGTAGGCAAGTCTTTAGATTATGTCTGTAAGAATGCTGACTGGAACACCATGTGAATACAACATAATTTTTGTAGTGCCTTCAAAAATATTGAATCTCATCTGTAGAGCTCTAACCTATGGCTCAAAAAAGGTAGGGTACTGTAATCCCACAATTTCTTCCCTAAAAGTTGATTTCAAAAGATATATCGCTTCTGTATGCTTTAATTCACTTTTTTTTCTTGAAAAATGCATCTACAAGCTTCAACAAGGTGATGCTGAAATGGAAAATGACATAAACTATATCTTGTCACTAAACATAAGGGGCCAAAGCAGCAAGCTCGTCTTAACATTTACCTAGCCCGGGACGAGAGGACATGGGGTCTCCTGATGACCCTTCTGCCTTCCTTTCCTTATCCATAAAGAGCTTTTTATTCATATCTGGGTGGAAACTCCAGATCCATGTCCATGCACCATCCATTCTGCAAAATGAATGCCTTTTACCTCATCTCACGCTAAAAGGTATGTTTTTTTGGGAAATAAGGTCTGTTGGACAGGGATCAGCAAAAGCCCCCAAAGTCAGCTTGTGGCTTTTCATGCATGGAATTCAGGGCAGACTCCCAGGTACTCAAAATACGGTCCACAAGGTAAGGGAGGGCTCAGATTCTGAGAGAGCACTGCATCTGAACCCTTGGACTCGATACAAAAGCAGGGCAGAGGAGGCCCAGCTCGAGGCTCTCTGAAGTACCTCTAGTGATCCTAGTGCTCAGTTGCTCAGGTCTAAGGACAGGATGCTCTGTAGTTTAATCTTTACTTCATTACATTGGTCCCCTTTCCTTGGAACATGAAAAGGACCTTCACTAACACCTACATTTCTTTTTCGAGGGTTGTGGACATCATTATGATTCCGCACTCACTTTCATCTTGAATCCTATTATAGCTTGGTTTGATTTATATCCTATTTTAGACTTTTGAAAAGAGGATCTCTCATCTTTACCCTATTTTCTATATATTACTTTTCTTATTTTGGCGGGAGATGGAATACTTGGTGTCAGGAGGTTGTTATAGGTTAATTGGCAAATATTAATGAACTTCAAGGTAAGGATCGAGCACTACATGGAACCTCTGAAAAATATATCCAAATTTATCCCATTTCTGAACCATGGCTTGAATTTTTATCATTTTGGGAGTTTATATTGTGAAAGTGGGAAACTGAAAAGGATCGGAAGGATACTGTTATTGAACAGGAACAATTGGGGACATTTATTCCCTTGAGTTGGCCCCTAGATATCATGTTAGACGTCCAATGATAGGGGCAAACATCATGATGAGGTTCATAGTTTCAGTAAGCCAGAGTGGTCCTTCTCATCTTTATGTTATACTAGGAAACCCAGGAAGGCTACCATTGCCATGGGCTGCATGTCCTATTAATAATAGAGATATGGAAAATATTTTTATATAAGGATATTCACATTATAATTGTAAAAAAGAGAAACAAATATTTAATATTTAGCAGAATAGTATATCTACTCAAGAATAGGCTACAGCTATTAGAATCATGTTATACAATATTAAAAATGTGTAATATTCTCACGATTATATTATAAAGTAGGCTATTGTGAAATAGCTTGTCTAATATAGTTTAAACCTGGAGAAGGAAGAATTATCTCTATTCTCACATGAAAAAGCCTATTCAAGTATACCAAAGCATTAATGGTCCTGAGTCATAAGTGGTGGCTTTATTTTTTATATTTTATTTTATTTTATTTATTATTTTGTGGTACTGAGGGTTGAAACCAGGGGCATTCTGCCTCTGAACTACAACACCACCCCTATTTTATTTTTTATTTTTGAAATAGTCTCACTAAGTTGCAGAGGGCCTCAGTAAGTTGCTGAAGCTGGCTGTGAACCTGTGATCCTTTTGCCTCAGCCTCCCAAGTACTGGGATTACAGGTATGTGTCGCCACACCTGGCTAGTGGTGGCTTTATTTTTTGAAGAAATTTTGCAGAATTTCTTCAATGGGTAGATAATATTTTAGTAACCAAAAATAAAGATGGTGAATAAAAGCATCAACCTATCTGAGAAAAAAACAAGTCATGCTTTGGTATAAAGGTAAAATCATGACCGGATGTGGTGGTAGCACATGGCTGTAATACAAGTATTTAGGAGGTTGAAACAGGAGGATTGCAAATTTGATGCTAGCTTCAACAACTTATGGAGGACCCTCAGCAACTTGGTGAGACCCTGTTTCAAAATAAAAAAGAGCTGGGGATGTAGCTCAGAGGTAGAATGACCCTGGGCTCAATCCCCAATACCAAAAAAAAAAAAAAAGTCAAATCATGAAATGCATGAGATATATGAGTTGTGAAATGCTTTTCCTCTTCTCTATTCATAGTAGCATGTGGAGCTGCCATTCCTGTGCCCATAGAAAGCATTAATTTATGTAAAAGGTATCAATATCTTTTTGAAAAGAGGTTGATATTTAAGGTCATGATAAACACTGATAATGACAGCAAAAATAATAATTGCAAATATTTATGTAGTATTTGGTAGTTAAAACCTCTTCAATGTTGTCTGTGGAAGAGTATCTCTGCTCAAGGAACATTTTATCATAAAGCACATTAGGGACAGTATAGAAGGCCAGTCTAGTCATTTATATGACAATAATAATGATTTAAAATAAAAGAGAGTGTAAAGGGCATTTATCTTCCAAACAGAAACATATAACTTAGTCTCAAAGTTTCATGTGGGTTGTTTTCATGAGACAGATTTGCATTTGACCCCGTGGAAAACTGTTCAGCCTCTTCTATAGTAACCTGGTCTGGTCTTCCCCATCCATCTCCTTTTCCACTAAGGCCCAACACATTGCACCAAAGTATGAGAAGGCATAGCAAATACACAAAATGAATCCTCCTAGACTTTTTTCAAATCACTGCTTCACAAGTATCCCAAATGTATCCTTTTTTTTTTTTTTTTTTAGTACTGGGGATTGAACCCAGGGCTGCATGCATGCCAGGTAAGTGCTCTGTCACTGAGCTACACCCCTGGTCCTACAAATATTCCACATTTTAAGTGCAGGAAGAGGCAAATTTTGCATTTAGCAAGGAGAAAGTTGGTGAGAAATAATCTGAGGGCCAACCTTTCCCCGAGTAGACATACCTTCCTTTTGGCTGTAGTCTGTGTTCTGAAGGGATGAGCCAGGTTTACTACTGGCCCAATTTATTATTCTGTTCATTAAAAGATGCATTTCCCTGCTTCCAGTTTTCTTAACTTTCACTCTGAAATTGCATTATAAGTTCCGCTTTATGTTTTGAATCCAACATAAAGAATGTACTAAAATAAATCAGATAATAAAGGGAATGAATTAAAAACACAGAAACTTTAAAAAGTGAATCCAAAGTTACTTATTAAATATCCTTCAGTACATCACTACAGGCACAAGTAAGTTATTTCCGTTGTAATAAAGAAGAGGTGTAGTCTAAACTCAGATGTAACAGAAGCATTAGAATTGAGCCAGGCTAGAGGGTTTTGAGCCCGACCAGGGATGCCAATCGACAAACAGAATTGAACCAGGCTCAGTTGTTAGCTTCAGAGAGGTCACTGTGAGACTGTTTAGTGGGAACAGATTTTGCCCAACCAGTTTTGCTACTTGAAAGAGAGGCCATGTATAAATTCTACTGATTCTCTGAAATAAAATTTTCTGTTGGGAGTTAGTGAGCACTGGTTAAAAGCCTGGGCTTCGAGGTGGTGCATGCCTGTAATCTCAGTATTTGGGAAGTTGAGGCAGGAGGATTGCAGGTTTGAGACCAGTGTGTGGTAATGTAGAGACCCTGTTTCAAAATAAAAAAAAAAATAAGAAAACTGAAAAAAGGCTGGTGGCGTAGCTCAGTGGTAGAACCCTGCTAGGTTCAACCCCAAGTACTAGAGACCAGTAAACCAACAAACCAACCACCAACAAATACACACACACACACACACACACACACACACACACACACACATACAAACCAAAACCAGAAAACAAAAACTGGCTTTGAATGTTATAGGACCTTCTTTAGAAACTGTATTACTTTCTAAGCTTCAGTTTCCTTACTTACTGAAATGGGGTGATCCTACCTCTTTTCTAGTGTGTTGCAAGAATTTAAAACAATAATGAAAACAAAGTACTTCACATACTACCTGGTGCTTTGTAAATGTTCAGTAAAGAGGAATGATGAAACATTATTATGTGGTGTCATAGAGTGTGATGTCTGCAGGGGCACCAAATGAGCCCTTTCCTAAAGTTCTTCTGAGTCCATAAAAGGAAATAAAGATTCATAGAATGGGCTTGGCTGTATGTCACATTAACAATAACCCATGATGACTTAGAAAGGTTTCCAACTGGGATACATGTATATTGGGCAAAAAGAATGTTTTCTAGTGGTAGGCTTATTTAGAATTAGGGAAGTGTGCTTGGCTTAAAAAAAAAAATAAGACCATGCAGGGCATGGTAGTGCACGCTTGTAATCCCAGTATTTGGGAGGCTGAGACAGGAGGATCCAGGTTTGTGGCCAGCCTCAGCTACTTAGTGAGGCCCTCTGCAACTTAGTGAGACCCTGTTTCAAAAATAAAGAATAAAAAATAGGGCTGGGGTGGAGCTCGGAGGTAGAATGCCCCTGGGTTCAATCCCTAGTACCGCAAAAAAAAAAAAAAAGAAAATAAGACCATGATGATAAATTGTGTAGGATAAATTAAGTGAAATATAAATTCAAAACTTCTGTTTTGGGTTTAGTACCCAGACTGAGAATTAACCCCAAAGTTTTAATTCTTTCCTTAAACCTTTATTTTTACAATGATTTTTTTTTCTAAATGTTGGCTTTATTTTCTGAACTGCTTTTGAAGTTAGGTCTCTACCACAGTTTGGTATTTAAAAAAAATCTCCCCCAAATTTGGTAGCTTTTCCATAATAGTTAATAGAGTGTTTGACATACTCACATACATGTGCAGATACATGTACATAAAAAAACGCTCCTATTAACTGTCTTTTGGTATGTACCTACTATTTACTGGGCACTAAGATAAAATTTTATATTCATTATCTTATTTAATTTTCTGAACAACACAGAGAAGTTAGTACAGATATTCAATTTTTACAAAAAAATAAAAAATAATAGTAACTGAGGCTTAGAGAGATTAAACAAGGCTATGTTCCAAGACTATATAGTAAGACCAACCTAATTCTGTCTGTTTCTAAAGTCTTCACTTTTATCAATGATGTTACATTGATTACATGAGATACACAATATCTAGGGTTTTGAGTTCTCTTCTAGTATTAGGGTATGATTTTGTGGGGAAAAAACTCATATTTTTGAACTAATGCTTGTTTTATTGGCAATGAATGCTATTAATTTCCAAGGCATTCAACTCATCTCTTCTCCATTTCTCTACCCTCTGCTGAGGTAGTTCTCATATCTGCTTCATATGGAGAGAATTATGTGTATTTAAAATAAAATTTAGTATTGCCAAGAGAAAAAATCTTTACCAGGGCTCTTGCAGTTCAAAAAATAATTGACATAAATTTAATAGTTAAAAAAAATAAGCTTAATAGTTATGGCTAATATAAATAACACTGTCAGAAAAGAAGTGAAGAAAATCAATAGGAAAAACTATTTCTAGTATTTCCTAAGGACTTCACTAGTAACCAAGAATCTTTTTTTTTAATCATGGGATATTAGGAACTTCCACAATTACCTAAATATTCTGCTTCACTGAAGTTATCAGATCACTCTGATTCTCCAAAGAATTAGATCAGAATATTTGACACATTTGTATATTTTGGTTTGCAATTACTTTGTGTATTATGGTTTGGATTTAATATGTCCCCCTGACCTTGTGTTAGACAAGGCAGGCATGCTGGAGGAAGGACTTGGCTGCTTGGGATGGGTTCCTGTGGACATGACCGGCCCGGGACAGTGTTTTCCAGGGCTGGCTGCTAAGGCTTCCTCTTCACCCTCTCTCTCTCTCTCTCTCTGTCTCTCTCTGTCTCTCTCTCTCTGCTCCCTGTCATTATACCCTGAGGACCTGCAGCCCTGGCTTCTACGTGGAAGCTAATATAACATGGGCTGAAATCTCCAGAACCGTGGGCAAATATATCTTCCTCTAACTTGTGTTCATTAGATATTTTGGGATTACAGGGTGAGAATGCTGATTAAAACTTTGTGGCACACATTATATGTAATATAGGCACAGATCGGCGCAGGATAAGATGGAGCACAAAGGAGCCTATACATATTTCAGGTGAATTAAATCAACCTAAATATTACATACTTTGTTATTGATTTTGGTTGGTAATATCCTATATTATTTTTATTTCAGTAAAGTTGAAAATAGGATACAAAACCATATACAAGTAAGAGAGGAAATCTGGGCAAAGAGGAGGAAAGGGTAATAAGTAATGGAGGTGAATAATTGAAAATGACAGAGAACAATTGTAAGTCAGTTGTGAGTTCCTTATATACTCTTGCACCCAATTTTTTAATAATCAAGAGAAAGATAGAAATATAATCAGTTACCTGAATTATAGGGAAAAGCCCACCAGTTCAGGAGGAGTGTGGGGAGATATGATTCTAAGTCCTTTTGAATGTGTTCTCAGTGGAAACTTACATTATAGTGAGCAATAGCTTCAGAGTAAATAAGACAATGCATTTCCAGAGGGCGCTTTTTATATCACCCTTTACTGTGAACAACAATGAAAAATGTGACCAATGCAAAATAGTAAAAGAACTTTGGGGGGGTATATATTGAATGCAGAGGAGGCACAGTTCATAAAACACACATATGATTGCTAATTATGTACATTTGGCATTGTGGACCATGGTGTGCTCTGTTTTTAATTGGAAGAGGATTCAGGGAACATAATCATGTTCCATATTAAAGAATCTACAAACAAAAAGATGCGAGGAAAACATTCTAATAAATCCCTGTAAGGAACCGCTGAAGAATTTTTTTTCCTACATTCATTTCAGACATCAGGTGAAACTTGGAGCCTCCAAGCAGTTTGCATTCACATTTTCTGGTCTTGTGACTGACTGTAAACAGGAGATGAGATCTACCCTATATGTCATTTCTATCATTTAACAAATTCTCTTGGAAGGAAGCCTATCTATGGAAAGGAAACTCTTCATTAAACTCTCTGCATCAATACTTATGCAACCTGATGGTGGAAGGAGCTTGACCTTTTGGAACAGGCATGCTTAACACCCTCATATAGTAGCGATCTGAACTTGGACCTGTTTTTAATCTGAATTTTAGTTTCCTCATTTATAACATTATATTCTGATAAAAATTATTAGTGGCACATGCCTGTAATCCCAGTATTTAGGAGACTGAGACAGGAACATTGCAGGTTGGAGGACAGCCTCGGCAAGTAGTGAGGCTCCCATTAACCTGGGGAGACCCTGTTTCAAAAACAAAAATTAAAAAATAGGGCTGGAGGTGTAGCTCAGAGGTAGAATTATCCTGGGTTCAATCTCCAGTATCACAAAAACAAAACAATACAATAGTTAGGATTCCTTGGTTGCCGGCAATGCAGACTCATTGATAAGCTTAATAGGAAGAGAATTTATATGAAGAATATTTGGGAAATTTATAGAATATATAAGGAGACAGCAAAACAGATTATAGATAGGCAGGAAGCAGGGCTGCCACGGGGGCTCAAGAGGGAGAAATACTTTATAATCCTCAGACAATCCCGTGCCTTTCCCTCCACTCTTAAATTAATCTGATAAAGTTTCAGGGTTTCTGGAAAGAGTCCTATTGGCCAAACATGACAGAGAACAAGATACTTCAATTTATAAACTTATAAAAATTATACATAGGAATAAGACGTAATTCCTCCAAAAGTATGGTTGCCGTAATGGGAAAGATAAGTGCCAAACAGTCAAAAAACAAAAAAGAGGAACAACATTTCCACAATATCAACCATGAAGGAGTTGGTAAGATTAAATGACATAACATTTATAAAAGCCCTTGACACATATGAATCTTCCCTGGAATAAAATTCCCATGAAGGCAAAAATTTTGCTTTGTTCAGTGTTGTCTCTGAAATGTCTAGAATCATAGTTTGCCAAAAAAAAAAAAGAAAGAAAAGCATTTGTGCTCAATAGTTTTTGAGTGTGGGCTCATATTGTGCTTTCCTTTCTTTCTTTGCTTCTGCTATCCTGACTCTTTTACTCATTAAACTTGATAGAAAATAATAGTTTCTGGTAAAAGATCTTCCCCATCAGCACCAGTTAACTGTCTATGTTACTTGAACTACATGGCCATCACATTACCACATGATCTCTGGGTTTTTTAGTTACCTTTTGAAGCCAAAGGAAACCATCAGCAGGTCATTGGCATGTAGTGACATTTCTCTCAACACCTTCAGGAGTAAACACATATCCACCTTTGTGTGTGTGTGTGTGTGTGTGTGTGTGTGTGTGTGTGTGTGTATGGTGCTGGGGATTGAACTCAAGGGCATTCTACCTCCAAGTTAATACCCTCAGCCCCGTTTTATTTTTTTATTTGGAAACAGCATCTCGCTAAGTTGCTGAGGGCCTTGCTAAATTGTTGAGGCTGGCTTTGAACCTGCGATCCTCCTGTCTCAGCCTCCCAAGTACT